>BJCM01082050.1:0-32434 GCA_018326385.1 Flaveria bidentis | reverse complement strand
TTAGAGATGGGGAGAGACAGGAAAGGGGTAGATCTTCGGGCGAAAGAAGACGACCCGAGACTGAAACGGATTTCTTCGATGACGAAGAGGAAGAAGAGGAAGAGCCTGCGGCGGAGGCGGCACGAGGCGGTAACTATGGTGAGTTTCAATGGTGCAAGCCCCCTACCTTTGACGGTAATGGTACTGCTGCTGCTACTCACCAATGGGTGAGAGGGATGGCAGCGGTATTGAATATCAGCGAGTGCCGAGAGGATCAGAAAGTAAAGTTTGCCACTCACTCTTTTATGGACTCGGCTCTGTGCTGGTGGGACAATATAGTCCAAGCCGAGGGAAGCAGGGCTATCGGGAGGATGCGATGGTCAGAGTTGAAAAGGCTGGTGATTGAGGAGTTCTATCCTCATCGTGAGATGGATAAGGTTGAGAGGGAGTTCCTGCAACTGGAGTCAGGAACCCTAACACATCAACAATACACCACAATGTTCAACGAGATGGCATGTCTAGTGCCGGATCAGGTGACACCTCTTTCACGAAAGATCAAGAGGTACATTCAGGGCTTGCCGGCGTACATCCGTAAGCACATGATCGTTGCCCGACCGAGCACGTTTAGGTCGGCCGTTGACCTGGCGGGAAGGTTGTACGACGAGCGGGGGGTGATGGCGATGACAGTCGAAGGAGAGGAGCGAGCCTATGTTAAGAAGGGGAAAGAAAGGTGAGACAATGATGGTGGATTTGTGTACGAAGTACGACGTCGAGGGACAATGATCGGAAGAGGATAGAAAGAAAAGGAGAAGTGTGCAACAAGTGTGGTAGAGGCCATGAGGGGGAGTGCAAGTGGGGACTGAATGTTTGTTTTCAGTGTGGAAAGGAAGGCCATAGGGCGAGGGATTGTGAGATGGCTAAATGCTACGACTGTGGCAAGACAGGACACATGAGCAGAGATTGTAAGAAGTCAAGGGTAGGAAGCTCCGGTATGAGGAAGGAGACCAGAGGGTGAAGGCTAGAGCTTTTGCGATAACCGGGAGGAGGCTAGGTAGGACTCCGAGGTAACGTCAGGTACGTTCTTGCAAGTTTAGATTTATGCATCAATACTTTAATTGTGACTCTAGTAGTAGTTTCGTTGTCGCTATTTTCTGTGATGTTGCACGTTAGGGGTAGGAAGATCGATGAGCCCTTCTATGTAAGAATTGTCATTATTATGTCTACCAGGTTACCTAATTCCCTAGAGAATTGTGCGATAGAATTGAGAGAGAGCGCTGGTTCCTGCTAGACTGTTCAAGACAGACATGGGTAGGTAGACATGCATCTCCGGGTGAGTTGATCAGCAGTCTATGACTCAAACCCCAAGTGTGCAGGAAGATGGGTTGCTCAACCGTGCACAACCAGAGTTTGGTGTCGACCTACGACAATGAATTATGATGAAGGATTCGACCATGAAAGTGGATTGCTTGATTTGAAATCGAGTAAAGCTAATATTAAAGTATAGAGGGTCATTCCGAATTGGTGCTCAGATAGGAGGAGTAACACATCGACTAGAGCTACCCGATGAGTTAAGTAGAACTCATCTGATTTTCCATACGTCTCGTCTAAGAAAGAGCTCAACCGATAAGGATATGATCGTGCTACTAGAAAACACTGAGTTGGACAAGGTATCCAACCACGAAAAGCAACTGGTGACCATTACTATTAGGAAGAAGAGAATAGATTAAGGAGGATGATGGTTTCATTTGTGTGAGTGTAGTGAAGCCTAAAGGGATCTAAGTTTAAATGCAAGATCAAAGAAGAGGTAAGACAGTGTTACCCGTAACTGTTCGAGAAGCGGCAGATTTTGGGGACTAAACCTCTTTAAGAGGGGAAGACTTGTAACACCCCGAATTTCTATTTAAACAAAAGGGAAGCAAAAGTAATTAGAAAGAATAGACAATGAGCACAAGTGGAGGGGGATAAAGTGTACAAAGTACAAAACCATTTTACATTAAGATTTTAAAGGGGCATGGTTGCCCATTCTTTCTTCTTCATTATTCTTCACGGCTGAAAAGAAGAAGAGAGAGAGAGACTCTCAGTTCTAAAAAGAGAAAGAGAAAGAAGAAGCTGTAAAAGGTAAGTATTCTTGATGTTTGTTCGGTTTAAACCAAATTCACAACCTCTTGACCAAGATTCTTGATGATTTAGAGTTGTTTTCAAGAACTTGGAGTTTAAATTGCTAGTAGAAGTGGCTAGCACGTAGACCTGCTTCAAGGTGAGTTTCTAGAACCCCTCTTTTACTGATTTTCAACTGATTTGGGGCTATTACGCATACTAAGTAAACATTTTGAAAGAAACCGTGGGTTCACATCTTTATATTCAAAATGTTGTATGTATGTATGTATGCATGTTATAGTGTTGATTATGGGTTATAGACGAGGATTAGCATGCTAAGATGTCCTTAGTATGTAAGATCTGTGCTTGGGTATGATTAGGATGGCAATCGGGTGAATTTGATGGCATTGAAAAAATATTTCAGAATGTTCTGATGAACATGAAGAGTGGTCCATGCGCCCAAAGGTGGCTCATGCGCCCAAACAGTGGCCCATGCGTCCAGCATGTTGGCCAGACGCTTAAGTGTTGGCCATGCGCCCAAGGATTGGCCATGCGCCTAAACATTAGCCCATGCGCATAAGTGTTGACCTTGCGCCCAAGTGTTGGCTATGCGCCCAAGTGTTGGCCATGCGCCCAAGTGTTGGCCATGCTCCTAAGTGTTGGCCATGCGCCTAAGTGTTAGCCATGCGCACAAGTGTTGGCCATGCGCCTAAACAGTGGCCCATATGCCTAAGTGTTGGCCTTGCGCCTAAACAGTGCCCATGCGCCTATGTGAATTAAATGGATAGGTGTTGGTAATGCGCCTGAACAGGTGCCATGCGCCTAAACAGGGCAAAAGCGCCCAAATTTATGCCCATGCGTCTGGAATGTCCCATGCGCCCAATTTGAACTTGAGGTTGTTTTTAAGGGGTAAAATGGGGAGATAAGCCTGGTTATAATGTGATAGCTTATGTTTGATGTGTGTTATGCATGTATGATGTGCATGTATTGGTGATGGTGTATGATTATGATTATGTATATGTTCCTTATTATGTATGTATGTCTTCCCTTGGCTTTGCATTGAACGTTAATAAATGTAATAGAAAGTATTATGTAACGTAAAGTGGAAGATAATGAAAAGAGGAAAATAATGAATGAATGCATGCATGAATAAACAAATAAATGAACGAACGAAAGGCTTGCAAGCAATATGTACAGAGGTGCACGGCTCTAAACGCCTTAAGCTCTACCGCGTGAGGTTCAGAAAATCCTAAAGTGTGCACGCAAGGGTTCCGGACTTTGTTACTGACCTTTAGTGGTGTTACCCATTTTGATGGGGGTGTTGTTACCCACTTCGGTGGGGGTGTTGTTACCCACGTCGATGGGGGTGTTGTTACCCATTTCGGTGGGGGTGTTGTTACCTACTTCGGTGGGGGTGTTGTTACGCATTTCGGTGGGGGTGTTGTTACCCACTTTGGTGGGGTCTTATTACCCATTTCGGTGGGGGTGTTGTTACCCATTTCGATAAGGGTGTTATTACCCACTTCGGTGGGGGTGTTGTTACCCGAGTTACATATAACTTCGGGGGTGTTGCATAAGGCCAAGCATATGTATGAGGTTAGCAACTCTGTGTCGCAAGAGACTCGAAAGAGGTCCTTGTCGTGTATCCCGGTACTATGTCAGTCTTCGGACATGAGTCGGGGGTTTGTTTGTCAGACCCCGGCACAGTATCAGTCTTCGGACATGAGTCGGGGGTATTGCATATGATAAAGTGACGGATGATGAAAGCCTGTCGCGTACTCGGGTACTGTGTCAGTCTTCGGACATGAGTCGAGGGTTTGTAAGCAAGCCTTGGTACAGTATCAGTCTTCGGACATGAGTCGGGAGTATTGCATTAAACGAGATAATGAGGTGAGCGACTTTGTGTTGCAACAGACTCGGATAGAGTTCAATCCCTGTGATTGACTCGAATGGGATCTTTGTCGTGCATCCCGGCACAACAACAACGTTTGAGCATGAGTCGGGGATATTGCATGAGACAAGATTCGAGTAATAAAGAGTAATGAACGAAAGATATGAAATGAATGTTAATGAATTATCATAATATCACACTGAACAGGATCCTTGTCATTCGACCTCAGTAATCGTGGCTGAGTGCCACGAAGAGGGTAAAGTCTGACCGGATCTAGAAAGAGAAGTGAACGATAATGTAATACATTGAATAAACGAAATTAACGAACGTAATGACGAAGTTAATAATGATATTATCTGTATGTACGTATGATGTATGATCACGAATGATTGTATAGTATAGTATACTTTTGAAATAGAGTAAAGGACGGTTTTATTAATGAACGATGAAAGTAAAGAAAGTCTTGCAAGCATAGTATGTCGGGACACGCCATTAAATGGTGTTAGCCCAACGGTGTGCGGGTTCGCTACCTCGGGAGGATGCACATCGGGGTCTTTTTTTGTGATTGACCATTTGTATAGCCCCATTGCTGGATACCCTAGGTACTGCGATCAGAGGTGCGATGCACCGTTATAGCTGGTCTATGATAGACCTAGATCTAGTACAAGGAATAGCTAGGTATTGCACTTAGCAGTTGTACACCTAAACTCTACCCTAGGTACTGTGACCAGAGGTGGATGCACTGTTATAGCTGGTCTAAGTTAGACCTAGGTCCACTATCAGGAAATATCTGGGTAAAGTTTATGGTGGAAGGAAAAGAAAGAAGCAACGATGAAAGAATGAAAGCATGGAAGATAAAGAAGATAATAATGATATTATCTATGTGTACGTATGATGTATGATCGCACGAAAGAAATGAACACTTTTAACGAAAGATAAAGTATGTTTTATTATAAAACTAGAACTCACTCAACAACGTTGACTTTGATGTGTTTCCAGTTGGCAGGTAATGATTGCTAAGGATGGCACGAGGTGGCTACTCAACTCTTTTGGGATGGCATCCATTTATTTAATGCTTTTGTGATGTAATTCAATAATGTATTTTGTAACTGATTAACGATGTATTATTTTGCAAAACTTTTATAATGAAATGAGATGTCATTTTTGAATGTTTCCGCTGCAATATTTATGTAAGAGAAATGAAAATGTAGGTTTTATGTGCAATGACTTACCAGCTATAAGCGTCCTGGGGATGGGGCCTTACACCATTTAGCCATGTTAAACCTTCTATTAGTGGTTATAGCAACAATAGCTGATGCAATGTCCACATGAAAATAATTCCGTCATGCACTTCTCTTGGACATGCAATGTTAAAAATATGTAGCACAACAACTTCCAATGAAACATGAATTAGTATGGAGGTAGAAAATTAATGTAACTCTTATGAAATTTTGTCAATTTTATATTCAAACATTCTTGAAAATATTCTATGTGTTTTACACACTTAATTTCTCAAATGTTTTGAATAAAAATTCAGTCATTTGTATGAGTTATCAACACACATGTAACACAATATAAATCCTTCATTAGTTTTAAAATTTTACTTGACAAAATTTATATTTTAAAATTTGATCTTTTTTAAAAAAAAATCTAAGTGTTGAACACTTACTGTTTTTTTTATGAGTCAATCAAATTTTAAAAGATATAATCAATTAAGTAATTTGTTTTTGTTTATTTGAGATCACTTAGCTAATTTTTAATGATTAAAAAACAAACTTTATTAGAAAATGTTAACTGTCAATTCATTTCTATCTTTTTTTTTCTTTTTACTAATGAACACATAAATAAGCAACACTTTTGTGATGAAATATGGATTTGTTGATGTTAAACTGGTCGAAATCATTAGTTAACAAAAAATTTCAAATTCATTTTTGAACATTGAAATGCACATTTGCATCAATTTTCAGATTGTTCATACAATTAGGGTTCGAACACCCAAATAGGGATAAAAACCCGTATGATTATGTTGATTATTGACAATAATTTGATGAAATATACTTAATAAGATGTTTAGATTCACTGATTTTACCTTAAAATTACAACAATCTTAACTAATCAGTCTAAACAATGAGTATGTTGTGCGTCAGATGAACAAGAATAAGAACAAAGTGTAAGTGAGTGAAACTATTTGAATGGAATGAATTCTGTCTAAGTGTTGAATTTATATAAGTGTGTGAAACCCTTAGATGCATTACAACTCTTTAGGCGCATGACCACTATTTAGACACATGAGTATTAGGCGCATCGACACTGTATAGGCACATTACCACTGTTTAAGCGCATGAGACCTAGATGCATGAGTTACACTTGGTCAATTTTTGTTTAAGGACTTAGGCACATTTGCATTGTTTACGCACAAGAGCACTATTTAGGCGCACAAGCACCGTTGAGGCACATGCCATAGTCTGAAACGCCTAACACTTCAAACAAAATCATGAACCATTAGTATGAGTTGTTTAGGCGCATAGGCTATCAATACTTCACACTTGATTTATTTTACCTTAAAATGCCTAGTACTGTGTAGGCGCATGGACTTGTGTAAAACGACCAACACTTAACAACATTTTCAGACTCATGAACATTCAAACCCTAAATTTGATCATTTTCATTGTTCTTTGTAAAAACTTTCAAACTTTGGTCCTAATACTTTGACTTATTGACTAAAATTTGACTTTTTAACCTTTTTTTTATTTGTCACTTGTAAATTTCATTTTGAATTTTAAATTAATTTCTTGTTTTTTAAAAATTCAAACAATCTCAATTATTTTGTTTTAAAATTGCAAGAAGCTTTTCCACATTTCAAAATAATTTGAAATCTTTTCAGGTTTATTTTTTATAATCATATCAAACACACACATGCTTGAATATTTAAGCTTCATAATTTTCATCAAAACATTTATTTTGAATTTTATCTTTTTCATCTTTACTCCCCTAAACTTGTAAGTTCACAAACTTAGAAGTTTATAGAAGTTGAAAACTGAGAGAAATCTGTCATTATCAACATGTCTGCATACATAAATTCATGCAAAAAAATTAAAGCATAAAAAAAATCTACTATATTCACAATGAATCAAATGCCTGCAGTGAGATCATATCAGATACTAATCTAAACATTAAAATAAAAGAAATTTTGGATAGTCATAAGCTATGATAAAATCCTAATCACATGTGTTCCAGGTAAGCGTTACCGCAACAAGGTAGACACTAGATCAATGAACAGACAATGAGTGCCTTGGAAAAAGAATTAGCACAATTACTTTTACAATTCTTGGATTGATTAAGGTTGGATTAGATATGATATTATGTACCCCACACTTAGACTTAGAGAGTCCGACCCTCATCAAGGTATGCAAACAAGCACTTTTACTCAACTTAAAAACTTGACATATATGTATAACCAGATCTCATGTTTAGGTCAATGAGAGAATCATCATGGTTAAACCAATGATAATCTATGAGAAAACCACCATGGACAAGCCATTAGGTAATTCTTGAATCCGTTTCATAAAGAAATAGATAGAGAAGATTCATAAAAATCATAGGGCATCCATTTTGGACTTTTGAAAGGATTGTACACATTGGCATCTTTTGCATTAGGTGATAATATCCAGGTCTGTAGTGACTTACAATAGAGGATACATCGTGACTTCAGGTCTATGATGACTTATAACAGAGAAGTGAACAAATGCGGTAAACAAATCTCATGGTTATTCATATCACCACCAGATGTGAGGTTGTGACTTGACAAATAATCAATCAGATAAGTCAACACCACTCTTAGAACTAATATGAATACACACAAATGCATAATAGATTTAGTTTAATCACAAGAATTTACTTGCTCAGTACAATTGCATGACCTTGCATGCACTACATATCTGATCACGTCATAATTTATTAGTGAGTGAAGTATGCAACTGATTAAAACTGATGTACTATTATATCTCACATACTGTAATGGCATATTTAGTCCTAAACAATTGATCAACTAACATATTATATTTTTGTATTTTCATTTTATATTTTTAATTTGGTTTTTCTTTTTAGCACACACACATAATATATATAATTAGGAAATTGACATTGATGATTTGACCTTTGAATTGTTTATGAAAAGGAGGGAGGGTTATTATCATTTTGATAAAAACAAATTCAATTTTCAACATGGTTAAAAAGACCAATTGACTCAACCAAATACTGAAATCTTCCTCGTAGGAAAGCTTTGGTAAACAGGTCGGCCAACTGTTTTTAAGTTGAGATCAAAATGAAAATGATTAAACCATTTTCAGAGTTATCTTTGAGAAAATGAAATCAAATTTCGATATATTTTGTTTTAGAATGTTGGACAGGATTGGCCGTTATAAACATTGCAGTAGTGTTATTAATGTAAATAGGGGTTTTGAGAAAATTGAACCCATAGTCTAGTAGTTGGTTTTGCAACCAAAGGATTTGAGAACATCCTACAAATGCGACTATGTACTCAGCTTCTGTAGTTGTGTAAGGCCCCGTTCCCGGGACGCTCACATCTGGTCGATCATAGCATATAAAACATATGAATTACATTTATCATTACTAAAATATTGCAGAGGAAATACATTTAAAATCATTTCATATCATTATAATTTCTTTTGAAAAATAATACATTGTTAACAGATTACAAAATAACTCATTGCATTACATCTCAAAAACATTATCGTTAGACAAAATGGATGCCATCGAAAATAAGCCAAGTAGCCGTTGGTGCCATCCTCAACAATCAATTACCTACCAACTAGAAATTGCATAAAAAATCAGTTTTAAAATAAAATATACTGTACTTTTGTTTAAAACCGTTCTTTACATTCATACGTGATCATAAATCATAAGTCACATAGATAATAGAATTATTATCTTTCATCATTATTCGTTCATTAGCTTTCGTTCATTCATCATCGTACGTCATCGTTATCAGTCACATTTATTCTTAATCTTCCTTACTTATAGTTCTGTTGGATCAAGAAGAAGGCTGCTGCAACCAAAACCAAATCACTTAGACTATTTTGGTACAACAAATAATGGACTACCGAAGCTAAGTGTGGAAGTTCCGAAGAAAAGGAGTTCTTTCGAAAGACAAAGTGTAAGACCAACTTCTAAAGGTAAACTCCAACTTCTGAAGACAAAGTATTCATTTCCGAAGATCAAGACTTAGAAAAAAAGATAAGAAGTAAACTTCCAAAGTATGATGAAAAGAATAAGTCCTTATACCTTGGAAGAAGTAGCCACTTCCAAAGTATAAGTGGCTTCGGAAGAACTTGTTCTATCAAAGCCACCTTTGGAAGACACTATTATGAACCCGTGGACATAAGTATGGTCTCTCTGACATTCCGTTACAAACTTTTGAGATATTGCATGGTGTTTTCTCAAAAGCCATGTAGTTGACCATACCTTATTCCATTGTTCACCATTATCAATTAGTACAACTACTAATTTTATTTGGTGACAAAAGGTAAGTCATAGACATGTTATGACTACCATATCTTAGGTATCACTTTATCTAAGATACCTTAACTTTAGCATTGTAGTATCTGATTTAGTCATAGGTTTCCAGCTAGTATCAAAGTATATCCGGTTGTAGGTAGTTGTATATATAGTTTCTCATTGTAACTCATGTAATATGGTTGTTAGAGTCTTGTAATACTTTGAGTTGAGAAGTAATATATACAAGTACATTGAAATTATTTGTTTGTGTTCTTTGCTACTTATTATATTATTATCAATTCTTAGAAGAGACTCTGCTTCATTTGATCCGAGTGTAGTATAAGTGAGTTTGAGAGAAAACCATGTATTAAGTGACAAAAACTAATCCTGCAATTGGTATTAGAGCTTCTTAGGCTCTTTATTGTGAGATCTTACCATCCAAATCAACCTGTTTTTTACTCTTCCTTACAACACACTTAAAATAGCCCTCAACAAGTCTGAAGTAGAAATGGGGACAATAACTAAAGCACCCATCATCACCCCTGAGAACTTCAGGTCATGGAGCAGATGCATGGAAGGCTTCACCAGGTATCAAGACATCAAGATGTGGTAATCTATTGTTAATGCCCATATAAACCTAAGGTGGCAGCCCCAGATGGAAATGATGTCATGATAGAGAAAGCCGTTGAAGACTACTCTGATAAGGACCGGAAGAAGCTGGACATTGATAGCAATGCAATGACTATTCTCATGAAGGCAATACCCAACTCCATCATGGTGGGGTTTGAGCATTGCAAGTCAGCTAAAGAACTGTTTGATGCACTTGCTATTATGTACTCCAGTTCCAATGACTCCAAGAAGGACTTACTGAAGTAGTAGTTCGAGAACTTCACCTACATGGCTGGAGAGAGCCTCCGCCAACAATACTTCAGGTACATGGACCTCATTTCCTCCCTTCAGTCTGTGGGAATTACTCTTGAACATAGAGACCTCACAAGAAAGTTTATGAGTGCACTCCCTAGTGAGTGGACAGTAGAACTGTTTCTCTATCAAGAGGATAGAAAATCTGAACACCCTCACCATGACTGAACTCTATGGCATCCTTGATGGATACTGATTAGAGATGGAAAACAAGAGAGGCCATGAGACAAGCAGTCCCTTGAGTCTTCCTGTTAGCAATGCTTTAATGGTTGCTCAAGGCTTAGGACTCACCCAAACTCAACCGTACTTGACATACACCAAGCAATCATGCTGTTTTTATAGACCATATATTACATTTCCTCAGACTCCAAGGTATCAACACGCTCAACATGGTTCCGTTTAGGACAACTGCACCTTTGTCTCATGAAGTGGGCACTCTAGTGACTATCAGTATTACTTTGATGATCTAGAGTGCTCAGCCCAGATGATGTGGAACATGTAGACATAGTCCAACAAATGGCTCTCTTAATCTACAGAGCAAAGAAGTTCTTCAAGAGAACTAGAAGGCAAATTCCCCATAACCCAACCAGCAGCAAATTTGGGTTTGACAAAAGTAAGGCCAAATGTTACAACTGTAACCAACTTGGTCATTTTGTAAGGGAATGCAAGGCTCCCAAGTCAAATCCGGGAACCCCACAGGCCTCCACAGATCCCTCTACACCAAAGCCTACTGGAATATCAACAGAGACAGTTGCAATGGTTCAAGAAGTTATCTGGAGCTTTATGGTATAGGATGTGACACCTGCTCAAGCACTCATGGCTGGAACAGATAACAATAAGGTATATGAACATCTATGTACTCGTGCATGTATTGCTAAGGTTAAATTGTATCAGGACAACAATATGGAGAATAAATCTGATATTGAGTCTCTAAATGTTTTAAAATTTGATTTTAAAAGGGCTGAATCTAACTATCAAAGAAAAATTGAGGAGTTGGAGAAAACTGTCCTTATTAAAACATGAACACACAAACTATAAGACTCAAATAAAGGATTTAATATCCAAATCAAGCCCAGCTTGTCATAGCTGTTGCTCAAGCCAGGAAGTATGCTATTTTTGAGCAAAACTTCCACGCCATTCTTGTATCATCCTCTCACTCAAAACTTTGTTACCAAAACAAAGGAGGGTTGGGAACCAATGAAATTGCTCCACCACACTCTTATGAGTCTATAAGACAACCAAGGTATGGTACCAAATAGCAAGAGGTTCCATCTGCTGATCCACCTTCTTATGAGTCAAAGAGTGATGCAACCATGGAGACCATCACAAAGAAGAACTATGTAATTTTACCCACTCCTACCAATGATGATCAAATCTTAACCACCAAATCCAGAAGAAGCAGAGATAAAGTAGCAAGAAAAACTACCAAGAAAGTGGCTGAGTCTAAGCTGAAGATAGACCCAAACCAAAAGGGTGTATTCATCTCAGCTGGATTCCAGGTGGTAGGTAACTATGATTTAGGAAAGGGGTGTAGTAGTAGCACTTCTATCCTACCAAAGGATAAAAATTAAAGGGAAAGGTTGTTGATGAAGAGAAAAAGAACAAGAAACAGCAATCCTCAAGATCCAGAAGACTAACAATGCATGCATAATATATGGTCAGCAAAACCACATGGCCAAAGATTGTTATTACAATCTTGCTAGCACACATTATGCAAATAATGTAAAAAATTAAATAGTTAAGGAAGGTTTATAATTTGGACCTTATCAAATGGTTCATGTGATGAAAAAGGGAAAGCTTGTTTCCAAAGCAAGGTTGATTTCTGAAGAAAGTCATTCTTCCGAAGGGAAAATGGATTCGGAAGCTAAAGTTGTCAAGACTCAAAATAACAAAAGATTCCCCTTGAAACCATCCCAGAAGAAGACTAATTCAGAAGAAAGGGTGGTGAAGGCTTCTTCTTAAAAGAAAGAAGCTTTAGAAGAATGTCACGCTGCAAAAGTTTCAACAAGCTCATCCTCCATGATCAACCAAAAGATTAATTGGAAGATTAAGAAAGATGCTACAGCCTAAACCTCTTATTCAATGACATCCATTGAACTCCCATGCTTAAATTTTGGTTCAATTATGTCACTATCATTGGAAGAACCCAAGACCAACAAGGCTTGTGTTTCCAATCAAAACTAATCAACTCATCTTATATGCAGGGACATCCATATGACAAGAATAACAATGTTTGGATCGTGGATAGTGGATGCTCCAGAAACATGACATGGAACAGATCTCTCCTTCAACAATTTCAACATTATGATGAAGTTCTTGTCCAGTTTGGAGGTAAGGCTGGAGGATATATTTCTGGCAGTGGAAGTATATGCAATGGAAAATTAAAAGTTCTAAAATTTTACTTTGTCAAACAGCTTGAAAACAACATGTTAAGTGTTTCTTAGTTTTTTGATCAAAAGCATCAAATGTTATTCACAAAACATTAGTGCATTATCCTCAAACCCGGGATGACAGTTCCTCAGGAATTGGTGCTTCTTAGATCTCCCAGGAAAATGAACAATGTTTCCGCAATGGGTGAAGTGTCATGCTTTCTTTCCAAAGTTGATAGTGATGAGTCAACACTATGTCATAAACAAATGTGTCATGTAAATTTTAAGACAATGAATAAATTGGCTAAAAATAACTTGGTACATGGTTTGCCTAAAAGGGATTTTTTTGCAAAGATAATTGTGTTGCATGCCTAAAAGAGAAGCAACACAGGCCATCTCATAAATCCAAAGTTGTTAACTCTCTCACCACTCCATTACACTTACTACACATGGATCTATTTGGTCCTACAAGTATAATGAGCATTGGAAGAAAATCATACTGCCTTGTGTCTTATGATGATTTTCCAAGATTTACATTGGTATTCTTTTTAAGATATAAAGATGAAACTGCTGAAACCTTAAAATCTTGTATTCTTAAAATAGAAAATCAAATTGATCACAAGGTTAAAATAATTAGAAGTAAACAAGGGACTGAGTTTAAGAACCATGTTCTTGACTCATTTTGTAACTCAAAAGGGATTGCCAAACAATATAATGATCCTAGAACTCCTCAACAAAATGGTGTTGTTAAGAGGAAGAACATGACACTTATTGAGGCTACTCAAACTATGTTAGCTGATTCCAAGCTGCCTCTAACATTCTGGGCAGAGGAAGTCAGCACTACATGCTATGTGAAGAACATGGTTCACGTAGTAAAGCCACATGGAAAAAACCCTTATGAGCTATGGAACAAGAGGGCACCGTTCATTTGGCAACAGGTGTACCATACTTAACATAAAAGACAATTTGGAAATATTTGCTGAAAAGTAGGATGATGTTGTCTTTGTTGGATACTCCTCTAACTCTAAATCCTATCAAGTTTATAACATCAAAAATCAACAATATAAGGAATTATCCAACATTATTGTTAATGAGCACACTCCTTGTGTTAAGGGGAATGGCCCTGATCATATTTTTGACTTAGAATTGTTTCCAAACTATTCTAAACCATCTTGTGAGAATGTTTCAGTTGGAACAGGTACTCAAAGTAATTCTAATGATGACCAACTATTTGAGCTACCCAGACCTATTCCATGTTCTCCAAGTGATGCAACAAATCAAGCTCCCACTATTGGCAAATCTGACAGTATGACTATCTCAAGGGTTAGTGGAGCTTCAACCAGTGATTCACTTGTTGACCCTCAAATTTCATCAGGTGACACTACACAACACCAAGCTGATGGAAGTAGCATCTTGAAGGAATAGGCAACTATTAATGCTGCTTAACAACCAACAAAAAATGATGTTTCTCATTCATTCAATCAGTCGTCATTGAATGAGTTTGAAAAAGCAGTCGGACAAAGTGTTCAAGCTCCTCAGCAAAATATGTCCAATCTGGATCTATCTTTGCAACTAGAGGTAATTCCTTGACTTAGGATTTACAACACTCATCCAGCTGAGAACATCATAGGGGAAGTCTCTGAATGTGTGAGAACAAGAGGACAAACTCATCATGAGAATGTCTGCTTGTACTCATGCTTCTTGTCTCAAATGGAACCCAAGAAAGTAGAAGATGCCTTGAAAGATAGTAGCTGAGTTGAATGAATGCAAGAGGAGTTGCTTCAATTCAAGAGACAAAAGTTTTGGAACCTATGTCCACTATTATCTAGTTAGGTCCCTATAGGCATAAAATGGGTTTTTAGAAACAAGAGAGATGATAAAGGCTTGATCATCAAGAACAAGGCAAGACTGGTGGCTCAAGGATACACTCAAGAGGAGAGAATCGATTATGCTAATGTCTTTGAACCTGTTGCGAGACTTGAGGCAGTTAGGATCTTCTTTGCCTATGCTGCATCCAAGAATTTTACTGTCTGCTAGCTTCATGTCAAGTGTGCCTTTCTATATGGGGATATAGATAATGAAGTTTGTATGTGATAGCCTCCAGGATTAGAAGACCCACGACACCCTAACTATGTTTGCAAATTGGATAATGTTCTATATGGGCTGCACCGAGCACATAGGCTATAGTATGAGACATTGTCTTAGTTTCTCCTAAAGAATTATTACACTAGAGGTACCATTGATAAGACTTTTTTCATAAGGAAGTCTGGAAAGGATATCTTGCTCGTTCAAGTCTATCTTGATGGCATCATATTTGGTTCCTCCAATGACCTAATGTTTAAATATTTTGAGAGCATCATGAAGAAAAAGTTTGAGATGAGTTCCATGGGAAAATGGACTTTTTCCTTGGAATTCAGATGAGGCAAATGAAGGAAGGGTTTTTCATCAATCAATCTAAGTATGTCAATGATATTTTAGAAAGATTTGACATGAAAGATTGTAAGCCAACCAAGACACCCATACCTAGAAACCATAATCTCTATCCTAACTATGAGGGGGAGGATACTGATCAACATCAGTGTAAGGAAATTATAGATTCTCAAATGTATCTCACAACAAGTAGACCTGATATCATGTTTGCAACTTGCATTTGTGCAAGATATCGGGCTGCTCCAAAGGTGTCTCACCTAGTTGCTGCCAAGAGAATCCTTAGATACCTCAAAGGAGTACCTAAATTAGGTCTATGGTATCAACAGAAAAGCAATTTCAATATTTATGGCTACTCTGACAGTGACTATGGTGGCTGCAACATTAACAAGAAATTAACATCAGGTCGATGTCATTTACTTGGTGGAAGGATCATCTCATGGAAATGCAAGAACAAATCTTGTGTCTATACATCAACTGCTGAAGCAGAATACATTAATGTTGCTAGTTACTGTGCTTAGCTGTTATGGATTCAGAAGCAGATGATAGACTACAGATTCAACTTCATTAGAACTCCTATCCACATTAACAACAACAGTGCTATCTCCATCACTAAAAATCCTATAAAGCACTCCAAGACAAAGCATATTGATATCAGGTACCATTTCATGAAAAATATTCTTCAGAAAAATCTAATTAAGCTAATCAAAGTTGACTCAAATGAATAATATCCTGACTTTTTCACCAAAGCTTTTGATGAACAAAGATTTAAGTATCTCATTACAGCCATTAGGATGATAAACATTGATTAGTATATCTCATTTGAAAACCTTTTAAAATATGTAAAGTCTTATGTCAAAACAATCTAAGCCCTGTTACAAAAGGTCTTTCTCTAAAATTTTCACTAAGTATAAATTCTTTCGAAGAGGAATTAACTCTCGGAAGATGTTTTACATATCTTCTGAAGCAAATTCCTCCCATGATAATATCATTCTTGGAAGATTTTTTTAGTCTCGGAAGAAGCGATTGATTACATATCAGATCTACTTCCGAAACTTATAAAACTCTCCATTCGGAAAGCAATCTTTACTCTCGGAAAAAAAAGAACTTTACCTTCGGAAGTAAATTTGCCTTCGGAAGGAAATTACTTTCGGAAATGCTTTATACTCAGAAGAAAGACTTTACTATGTAATGGAAATATTTTGGGCCCCACTCTGTAAAATGTAAAGATTTTGTTAATTATGTCGGATTATTTAAATGAACTAAACATTACCGCATCTGTCACATCAGCCACTAAAACCTCACATCATCTTATCTTAACCCCCTAAACTGCCATTTCACCCATTTAAATAACTCTGACTAATCACTTTCATATTTTTACCAAATTTACTGCCCTAAAAGCTTCCTTCGTCTCCAATTCACCCAAGTCCGAACTCATATTCCTACAACTTTCTCAAATGGCACTTAACACTCAGCACAATCAAGTCGCACTTCTTGATTCTTCAAGAGATGCTGACTTCTCTCATATCATCTCCTTGCTTACCCAATCATCTTATTACATCACTCTAACTGTTAACCCGATCGTTTACTCAAATCATATGACTGAATTTTGGGCCAATGGTCAGATTGAAACCCTAAATGGTGTTCGGGTAATAAGATCAAGCATTTGTGGCTAGGAGTTAGTTATTTATGAACAACTCATCAAGGAGCATCTCGAGCTTCATGATAAGGCCGCCCCTACAGAGTTCCCGAAAACAGATTTGGACAACACCTATAACTAGAAGTTCCTACTGCATATCATTCTTCATTGCTTATCCAACAAATCTGGGGGTTGGGATCAAATCCCATATGAACTAGGGTGCCTAGGTAATGGAATGGTGAAAAGCCTTCACATTAACTACTCAAGGTTTGTGTTGGCCAATCTTATGGGAAACCTCTAGCGGGAAACATTCTTCATGTATCCCAAGTTTCTTTAGCATATAATCAATTGTGAGTTGGACCAGAGTGAGCTTGTCTGTACAACTGCTCTGACTGTTCCTCAAATGAGGCTGACCATCTTCAAGATTTGAAGAGAGTGTCCACCAATTTCACTGGAAGACATACTGCTCTGCTTCCAGGTATGACTGAGCTAATGGCTCCTAGTGACATCCCTATTGACCCCATATGTGATGAACCCACAACAACAACTACCCTCACATTGCCAAATTTACCTTCTCACCCCATCACTATCGCATATCAAAGATGCCCCAAACGAACCCTTGTTCAATATTCTCTGATTGAACAAGCTCCTCCTATTCAATCCAAAAAGACTAGAGTGGAACAATGGGCTCCCACTCAGTCTGAGGTCTCACCATCCTACATTTGACCTCAATATGGGTTTTGATTCTCCTCAATCTCAAATCCATGAGCCCGAAATCCAAGTTGAAAACCCTCAAGGTGAGTCTTTATACTCCTCTAAGCAACTAAAAAGGGATAGCCCCACCATAGGCTCAATGCCTTTAAACATTGACCAAGGTCCCGGGTCACTAGGTTTAACTTTTATATCCTTTACTGACCTTCTATTCAGAATTGATGAAGAGATTATGTCCCTTCATGGCAATGAAGTTGATGCACAAGACTCTCTCAAGGATCAATAGAGCCTAGAGAGACCTCTCATCTCTAGCCCCTATCAGCAAGCCTTTACTGAGGTGAGTCCCACCGATGTGGAGGGGACTCATGTAGATTCAGATGCCACTACTGAAGGAGCCTCAATGGACCTTCAGGACAGTGGTAACATCTCTGAGACTGAATCTATGACAACCATGCCTTTTGATGACTCTGAAAGAGAGATCACTGAGCAAGGGAAACCAGGGTGCCAAGAAACCACATCTGGTGGTGAGGATGAACATACTAGGTATGTTACCTCATCTCCCTATGATTCTTCAAAAAAAGATGAGAGAAGACTGCAATTCACCATTAAAGACTTACTTTCTAAAGTCTTAAACCTTGAATCTAAGGTTAGGACTTTAGAGGATAGGTCTGCCACTTAACAACTTGAGATTGAAAATCTCAAGGCCAAACTAGCTGAGAAACAGATTGAGAGGTTTGTTAGGCATGTATCAATTCAGGTCTCATTGACCTCTTCCTCTAGCTCATCAATCTCTCAAGATGATGTTACCAAAAAGGGGGAGAGTGTTCAGGGACAAAGCCAAAGACAAGAGGAACCACAAAGTCAAGCTCTCACTTCCTTAAGTTCAAGATACCCCATGCAACAAGCTTTAGTTTTTGCTAACCCTCCTCCAGTTATGGTTCAAGTAGATCATAGGATGCTCCAAGATCTCAACAGGTTCTTCAACAAGTTCTTGATAGAATCTCTTATTGAACAACCAAGTCCTGACTTGTCTATGATTTACTTTGGAGCTCAAGAGCTTCAGAGGATGAATGCACCTTCTACTATTATTGAGAAAGTTGGTCAACCTAAGGTTCAAGTGGAATAAGAGAATAATTTTGAAGGGAAACAAGGACTCCTGGCCCAGCAACTGAGATGGTTGGGACAGAAAGTGCATTCTCACAGACTACTAAAGCACAAGTTCAGGCCTCGAAAAAAGAACTTCAATCTTCTGAAGCTGAGATTTTAGCTGTAGAAGGACTATTCTCTTTATCCGATGATCTAATAGTCACAGATGCAATCTTAGAATTTTCATCTGAGGTTAATAGGGAGGATTTTCTCAGCCAACCCCTAGCTCAAACATCAGCACTGACTCCAGCTCCCTTTATCACTACACAACCTGAACCTTCCATCCAAGAACCCCTAAAGTCTAGCACTTCTAGAGATATCAAATGAAAGAGGAAGATGATTGAGGAGGACCTTAGGAGGAAGCAATGTTAGAAAAGCTCAAAAGAAAAGGTAGAATTCCTACTGGGAAGTTGTTAGCTGCTGGTAGCAAAGCAGCTGAAGCCAACCAAGAGGCTATCAACAACAAAAGAAGAGTGAAAATCATTGACAGACTTGTCCATTTAGGAGCTGCAAATGAGGATGTACTCCTACTACTATTAGAGGAACTAGTTTAGTTAGAAAAGGCAACTATGCTGCAAATCCAGCAAAAGGAAGAAGCAACAAGGTTGGCCTTGGAGGAAGAAAGGAAGAAAAAAAATAGAAGCTAATCAACGACTTAGGAAGGAAAGGATAAACTTCCTAACCTCCAGGGATTTCCCTCTAGAAGAACTGTCTCCACATAACAATGATATGATCTTATAGCTCTTCAACAAAAAGCAAGATCAAATGGAGAAAGAGAGAAAGAAAGCTGCTAAGGAGAAGCTGAGGTTGAAGAAGAAAAAAGAAGAGGAAGTAGGACTCTCTCCTACCAGAAAGATAGGTGAAAAGGCCAGGATGAAAGATTATCTCCAGGCTCATGGCTTATCTGGCTGGCAGGTGGGTTCTATGTGTGAGAAGACCCTCTATCAACAAGTTAGTGACATAAAGGTTGACATTCGCTTGGGCAAGAGGAAGGAGATGTATAGAAGGGGACAAGGGATGATCTTCAAACTAACCATTCAACCCCAACCACATACCCAACCACAACTTGAACCAATTCCTTTTCCATTCCTCATCAAGACTAATCCAACCACTGAACTTTACACACCTAAACCTACACCATCAACCATACCAATTTCCTCACCTCAACCACCTAAACTACCCACCCTCCAACCCAAAACACTCTCCAGAACCCTAACACCACAACCTCCAAAACCATCCTCTCAGCCTTCCAAACATCTCTCCTTAGAGGAGTTCAAGGCAATCAAGATAAATTTCATCAAATGTACAACCCTGAGCGATATCTCTTAAGAGGAGGACTCTATCAAACTAACTTATGTTGATGGATCCTGATGTTCCCTGACTAAAGATCAAATTCTTGATCTGTCCAGAGGAACAATGGACCAAGGTGCAAAGCTCCTTGGCCTCAACTCAGATGCTCTGAATGAGGAAGAAAAGAAGCTAAGGAGAAGGCTGGTGACACTGCTAGATATGAAGAAAGGAGACAAGGTACCAAGTCAACCCCTTGTGTCAAGGAAGAAGATTATCTAGTGGAGGTTCAAAGACTCTTCTCACAAATTTGTTGTTGAGAGAGAGTGTGGAGAGCTAAACAAGCTAAATGCCTCATCTCTATTACACTTAAGCAGATTTGATGTTGCTGAGTTAGTAGAGAAGCCACTTTCCAACCCCTTCAACTCTGAAGTAGCTGCTCACATCAGAAATCACCTGAGCAGTCTTCATCTGGCCGAGCTAACTGCTAGGACTAAGTTTGAAGAAGAGTTGAGTTTGAGAGAGGAGGAGAAAAGGAAAGGCTCAGCAACCAAAGGCAAAGCCTTTCTTCAAATGGTTGAGGGTTCTGAACTTGAATCCATAGTTAGATAGAAGTATGACTATAACTCCCATCAATTAACTCTTTTCAGGGGGGCACAACTAAGGGTACATATCAATCAAAGTGACAGACTGGATCTCCTGTCTATGAATGATTTGTACCAACTTCTCAGTACCACTTCCGAGGAGAACAAAGAAACAGATAAGTATCTGCTTTCCATGGTGTTGAAAGTTTTGAGAAGTAGGAACAAGTGAGGTTTTCGTAGCATCAGTGTAGGGGGAGTTTGTTCGATCAAGAAGAAGGCTGGTGCAACTAATAAAGGACTTTCGAAGCTAAGTGTGGAACTTCCAAAGTAAAAGGAGTTCTTCCGAAAGACATAGTGTAAGATCAACTTCTGAAGGTAAACTCCATCTTCCAAAGACAAAGATCACTTCCGAAGATCAAAACTTAGAAGAAAAGATAATAAGTCAACTTCTAAAGTATGAAGAAATGAAGAAGTCCTCAAACCTTAGAAGAAGTAGCCTCTTCCATAGTATAAGTAGCTTCAGAAGAACTTGTTCTTTCGAAGCCAACTAACCTTCGGAAGACACTACTATGAACTATTGGACATAAGTATGGTCTCTCTGACACTCCGCTATAGACCTCTGAGATACTGCATGGGGTTTTCTCAAAAGCCATGTAGTTAACCATACTTATTCCACTATTCACCTTTATCAGTTAGTACAGTTACTAACTTTAGTTGTTGACAAAAGATAAGTCATGGACATGTCATGACTATCATATCTTAGAATATACTTTATCTAGGATACCTTAACTTTAGCATTGTAGTATATGTTTTAGTCATAGGTTTCTAGCTGGTATCAAAGTATATCAGGTTGTAGGTAGTAGTATATATAGTTTCTCATTATCACTCATGTAATATGCTTGTAAGAGTCTTGTAATACTTCGAGTTGAGAAGTACTATATACAAGTACCTTGAAAATTATTTCTTTTTGTTCTTTGCTACTTATTATATTATTATCAATTCTTAGAAGAGACTCTGCTTCATCTAATCTGAGTATAGTATAAGTAAGTTTGAGAGAAATCTATGTGTTAAGTGACAAAAACCAATCCTGCACTTTCATACATTTGTTAACTTCCGATGACATGTAATGTAACCCCAAAATTGTGCACGAAGCTGACCCTAGGGAATGGGGCAAATACACTCATCTTTAACATTCATCTTCCATTCTGGACCAATGCCATGTGCTATACCTCAAACATTGTGCACTAATATGGTTATTAGGCCTGAGTTCTATCATAGACCTCAAACATTATGCATGAAGCTAACTCCAGTTTCTAAGGCAAGCGACAAATATCCTATACGTATGGTCAATCACAAAGATTAGACCCTAGTGTGCATCCTTCCGGGGTAGCTAACCCGCACATAGTTGAGCTAACAACCTTCATTGGGTGTGAACCTCCATACAGTGCCTGCAAGACTTTCTTACTTTTATTCATTCATTAATGCATGCATTCATTAATTATATTCCTCTTTCCATTATCTTCCAATTTACGTTACATAATACTTTTGATTTATTTCATTATCATACCACGTAAAGCCATGGAAAATAAACGTACATAATAAGGAACATAAACATAAACATAGCTACACATAAGCATAACATCATCATACACTTCATACATGAAATATCATACATCATACATCACATGAGACCTCATAAAGTCAAATTACATAACCCCTCGGAACATCCCAAGTCATAGCCTACACTTTACATTTTCCCTAAAAATTTTAGAATATTTACTAAAGCCTAGGCGAATGAGTACTTTTCAGGCGCATGGGGAATACTTACGCGCATGGGAAAATTTTGGGCACATGGGCACTATTGGGGTGCAAGGCCCAACACTTAATCATTCTAGGCAAATTCTAGGTGCATGGGCACTATGTAGGCGCATGAGTGCCTAGGTGCATGGACTTTTCAGGCGCATGAACACTTAACCATATTCAGCCTATTCTTAGGCGCATTGGTACTATATGGGCACATTGGTACTATTTGGGCGCATGAGCTTTGGGCGCATTGGACCACACATAGGCAGTTATGACCGTTAGGCGCATGGACCAATCCAGGCGCATGGGCAACTAACGTACACTAAAATCATCATAATTCGGTCCTAATCATCAATCTAACATGCTCTAAGCTTAGTTCTAATATTCTAAGCAACAAAACATGAACATAACATCATCAAAGCACTCGAAATTATAACCCACCCGCATACTCACATACACATACATACGGGTGTAACACCCACTTAAATAAAAACGTACATACAGTCATTTCCAGCCCCAAAATTCATTTATAACATGTAAAAGGGGGGTTCTAAACTCTCCTTTGACAACCTTCGAGTATGACTTTTTCAAACTCTTTTGCAAATGAGTTCAAGACCTAGAAACCCACCAAAAACACATAACTAAACACATATGCAGGATCGGTGAAGTGGGTCACTTACAACACAACAACACAAAGAAGAGAATAGCTAAACTTTATCAAACAATAAACTGGATTAACCACAAGTAAGGATACAAAGAACACAAGTAATTAAGAGACAGAACACAAGTGCAAGATACACAAGAGTATGGTTTTCAAGATTGTAGTATATTGCTTTCTCAATGTTCTATTACAAGTGTTACAAATCATAAAAGAAAGATACAAGAACATGAGATACTTATACTACATCCTATAGCCGGCCATACTATGAAAGCCAGCTGGATACAATTGACTTGACACAAAACAAAATCAATTGTAGAGTCAAAAGGCAGATTGCCTTTTGACTAGTGACTATGACATGTCATAGCTCACATCTTTATCTATTACAAAAAAGATAAAGTACATGAAGTAGAAAGTTACACACTCAAGACCTCAATGTACAGTTACCAAAAGCATGGACCTTTTCACTAACTCATGTAAGTTGGTGACTTTACAGAGTTCTAGGGGAAAGGGGTCCAGCTTTATGGAAAAGTACATCAGATAAAGCATGTTACTAAAAGTCTTCGGAAAAAATCTATCTTCAAGAGTTGAGCTTTGGAAGACTTTATCTCTGAAGCTTTGCAAGACTTCACTTTGGCTTCAGAAGATATTGGTCTTGGCTTCGGAAGATTTTACACTTAGAGTAATTTTTGTTGCAATGTGTAAAACTTCCAAAGCATTCTTCTTCAATGCACTTGTGCAACATGCAGGATAGACTTTGGATGTCTGGGTTGCATTAGTCTCTTCATATATTCTTTACAACATATAAACAAACAACTGAGTCATAGGCCGATCAAAAACATCACAAAACCAAGAATTCATACCTTGTATTCGAATTCCTTCTTGTTCTTCTTCAAACCGAGCTCTGCTTTTTTCTCCCTAGAAATATCTGAATGAAGTGTGTGTGTGTGTGTAGACAACATGGGTGGCCATGCCCACCTTTTACACCAACTTTTTGAAACTTTTTCCTTTTTGACACTTTTAACCCCTCAACTTGGGTTAAATTATGTTTCTTTCTTTTTCTTCGCCTTTATTCTTTTATTCTTGACTTTAAGAATATCCAGGTGTTACAAGTTGAGACTGAGACGTTTGCTATTTCTTACATTACCACGAGACTAATCGAGGACCCAAAACTGACATCCACCCGTGGAAGATTTTTTTATCTTGACTACATCCCCCATAATCACTATAAGTATATCCATGTAACTCGAAGTTTCCTTCATAATATTCCATATCCCTAGAGTTGGTTTTCCTTTGAGATATCTGAATATCCGTTTGATAGTGATAAGGTAAGATTCCTTCGGGGATGATTGATACCAAGCACAAACACAAACATCATACATTATGTCAGGTCTAGATGTAGTTAAATATATCAAAGATTTAATCATATTTCTGATGAGTGCAGCAGTTTCAGAGTTGGAGGGGTTGGAGAATGGCTTCTCTGCTAACTCAGCGATATCAAATCTACTGGAGTGTAACAGAGAGGTTGCACTAAGTCTGTTGACTTCGCCATTCTCCCTTTCCACAACAAAGTTCTGAGAAGTTTCATCAAACCTCCACTGGGTTATTCTATTTCTAGGCACAAGAGACTTACTGAAAATCTTGTCCTCTTTCTTTGTATCCAGTAGAGTCACCAGTTTCCTTCTAAGTCTCTTCTTTTCATCATTTAATAAATCTAAGTTGATGCCTAGAAGTCTGACAACCTGGTCCAATATTCCTCTAGGCAAATCAAGGAATTTATCTCTTGTGAGAGAACATGAAGATCCATCAACATTGGTGATATTGACAGTGTCTTCTTCACATGAGACTTCGCTCAAAGTTGTGTAGTTGGTGAGCTTGGTCATGATTGCCTTGAACTCCTCAAGAGAGAGATGTTAAGAAGGCTAAGGGGATGGTTTGGATGGTTGTTAGGTAGGTTGTGGTTCAGAGGTTCTGGGAAGTGTTTTTGGTTGACAGATGGGAAGATTAGGTGGTTGGGCTGACGAATAGGATGTGGGTAAAGATGTGGGTTCAGGGGTGAAGGGTTCGGTTTTGATGGTGAAAGATAAGGGTGAGGGTTCGGGTTGTGGTTGAGAGGTTGCAGTGAAGGTCATCCCCTTTACCCTTCTGTGCATCTCTTTTCTCTTTCCCAATTGGATGCAAGCCTTGATTTCACTGACAATCCATTGGAGTCTCTTCTCTGACATGGGATCAACCTACCTTCGAGAGAAGCCATGAGAACGGAGATAGTCTTTCATCCAGGCCTTTTCACTGAGCTTCCTGGTTGTAGTGACCCTTGATTCTTCATCCTTCTTCTTCCTTTCCTAAAGCTTTTCTCTTGTAGCCTTTCTTCTTTCTTTCTCCATTTGATCCTGCTCTTTATTGTAGAGCCAGAGGATCGTTTCATCATTAGGTGGAGAGAGTTCTTGAAGATTGAAGCCTCTGGAGATTAGGAATTATATCCTATCTCTCTTTAGCTGCAAGTCAGCCTCGTTCTGTTCTTCTTTCTCTTTCTCTAAGGCCAACCTGGCTTCTTCTTCATGTTTCAGTCGGGTTGCCTTCTTCAGATTTACTAACTCCTCTAGTGGTAGTAGGAGTGCTTCTTCATTGGCAGCTTCCATTGGCAGCTCCCAATTGGGTTGTGAGAGAGGCAGAGAGGGTGTTCGAGATAGAGGCAGATCTAGAAAGTCCTCACTGTTCACCTCACATGCCATTTCTTGGATTGAATCTATGATGATCAGTTCCTCAGACATTTTGAACAGTCCTTCCGCAGCTTCTATTTCAGCTTTGGAAGATTCAGCTTGTTCTTCTGAGGCTTTAACTTCAACTTCGGAAGTTAGAGGAGATGCAGATTTTGTCCCAACTGTTTCAGTTGATGGGCCATCAGTCCCCATTTCCCCTTTGAAAATGAAGAAATGATCAGATCAATCAAGATGTATAGGTTACGACTACCACCGGTTCATAAGCATTGGCTAGTGATGCTTCTGAACTTTCTGAACCTTAGACTCCTATCGCCTCAGATCCAGAACCAAATGGTCATAATCTTGACTCTGAGGTGGTTGTTCTGACACCCCCTGGTTCACGTCTAAACGTCTACCATCCCTTGGATAATATTATAGGATCTTAAGAGCTAGATGAGCTGGAGGAAGAAGTTAATAAGACTTGAATAGGTACATGCCTAACAGAACTCTCGGTTTGTTTCCAAGCTAGTTTAGCCTTGAGATTGTCAATCTCAAGTTGCTGAGTGGCGGACCTTTCTTCTAAAGTCCTAACCAAGGATTCAAGGTTTGAGACTTTAGATAGAAGGTCTTTTATGAGGAGTTGCATGCTTCCCTCATCTTCTTTTGAAGAATCACAGGGGGATGAGGTAACATATCTAGTATGTTCAGCCTCACCATCAAATGTGGTTTATTGGCACCCTGGTTTCCCTTGCTTAATGATGTCTCTTTCAGAGTCATGAAAAGGCACGGTTGCCGCAGATTTAGTCTCAAATATGTTACCACTGTCCATAAGGTCCATTGAGGCACCTTCTGTAGTGGCAACTGAATCTGCATGAGTCCCCTCCACATCAATGGGACTCACCTCAGTTATAGGTTCCTCATGGGGGCTAGAGATAAGGGATTTCCCTAGGCTCTGTTGATCTTGAATAGGGTGTTGTAGATCAACTTCATTGTCGTGGAGAGATGTTATCTCTTCATCAGTTTTGAAGAGAAGGTCAGTAAAAGATAGGGAGGTTAAGCCTACTGACCCGGGACCTTGTTAAATGTCTATAGGCATTGAGCCTTTGGCGGGGTTGTCCCTTGTTGACTGCTTAGAAGAGTGTAAATACTCATCGTGAGGGCTATTGGTTTGGGTGTCAGGCTCATGGGTTTGAGACTGAGGAGACTCAAAACCCAAATTGAGGTCAAAAGAGAAGGATGGATAGACCTCAGACTGAGTGGGAGTCCATGTTTCCACTCTAGTCTTTTTGGATTAAACAGGATGGGCTTGTTCAATCAAAGTAGATTGAAGAAGGGTTCGTTTAGGGCGTCTCTGGTATGTGATGGTGATAGGTGGAGAAGGCAGTGTTGGCATTGTGGTGGTGGTTGCTGGTGTGGGTTCATCACCTGGGGGTTGAACAGGGATGTCACCAGGAGCTATGCACTCAATTTTACCTGGAAGCAGAGAAGTGAATCTTCTAGTAAAGTTGGTGGACACCTTCTTCAAAGTCTTGAAGATGACAGGCCTCATGTGAGGGACATTCAGAGCAGCTGCACAGACAAGAGTACTCTGTTCCAACTCATTGTTGATTATGTGTTGAATGAATCGGGGATACATAAAGAATGTGTCCCTTTGAAGATTCCCAATCAGATTGGTGAACACAAATCTTGAGTAATTAAAGCGCAGGCCTCTCACCAATCCATGAACTAAGCATCCTAGTTCATACGGGATTTTATCCCATCCACAGACATGTTTGACAGGCAGTGGAGGACAACATTCAGGAGGAACTTCTAGTTGTAGGAGAAGTTAAACTTGTAGACTGTCGACCTGCTTACATCACCACCATATCCCATGATGATATAAGTGTTGTCTAAATATTCTTTGGGGAATTCAGTAGGAGCTCCTTCATCATGAGGCTCGAGATGCTCCCTGATGAGTTGTTCAGTAATGATCAAATCCTGTCCACAAATGTTGGACCTTAATACACAAATCCCATTTTGGGTTTTGGCTTGACCATTTTCCCAAAATTCGGCCATTTGGTTGGAGTAAACAGTGGGGTTAACGGTAATGACTGTGTAGTAAGATGATTGGGTGAGAAAAGAGATAATTCTAGAGAAGTCAACATCTCTTGATGAATCAACAAGTGCGACTTGGTTGTGCTAAGGGTTGAGAGCCATTGGAGAAAGGTGAATGCAGATGAATTTAAGTTTGGGTAAAGTTGGAGTGAATAAAAAATTTCTAGGCCAGTAAAAATTTTGAGTAAGAAGATGAAATTGAATGATCAGGATTATTTAAATGGGGTGGAAAGGCGGAATGGGGGTCAGGATAAGGTGATGTGATGTTTTAGTGGAAGAAATGACAGTGGCAGGTAAGGTTAAAATCAGTTAAATAATCTGACATCATTAACAAAATATTTGCTTTTTATAGTGTGGGGCCCAAGAGATTTCCGTTACACAGTAAAATTTCTCTTCCGAATATATAAAACATTTCTGAAGGTAATTTGTCTTCCGAAGGCAATTCTTACTTCCGAAGCAAAGACTTTGCTTCCAAAGGTCAAGATTGCTTTCCGAATGGAGAGTCTGTGTAAGCCTCGGAAGTAGATCTGATATGAAATAAATCGCTTCTTCTGAGACCACAAACTCTTTCGAGAAGAAAATTATTCTTTGAGAAATTTTGCTTTGGATGATATGAAAATAGCTTCCGAGGGTTAATTTCTCTTTGGAAGGAATTTATACTTAGAAAATTTCAGAGAGACCTTTTGTAATAGGGCTTAAATTGTATTGACATAAGACATTACATATTAAAAAGGTTTTCAAAAGAGGTAGGCTAGTCAATGTTTATCATCCCAATAGCTGTTATGAGATACTTAAATCTCTGTTCATCAAAAGCTTTGGTGAACAAGTCGGCATATTGTTCATTTAAGTCAACTTTGATTAGCTTAATTAGATTTTTCTCGTGAATATCTCTAATGAAATGGTACCTGATATCAATATGCTTTATCTTGGAGTGCTTCATTGGATTTTCAGTAATGGAGATAGCATTGTTGTTGTCAATATGGATAGGAGTACTCATAAAGTTGAATCCAAAGTCTAAGATCTAATTCTGAATCCATAGTAGTTGAGCACAACAGCTAGTAGCAACAATGTATTCAGCTTCAACAGTTGATGTAGAGAAACATGATTGCTTATTGCATTGCCATGAGATGATCCTTCCACCAAGAAATTGACATCCTCCTAATGTTGATTTCTTTTCAATGTTGCAGCCGCCATAGTCACTGTCAGAGTATCCATAGAGATTGAAATCCTTGTTTCTGGGATACCAGATACCTAGTTTAGGTGCCCCTTTGAGGTATCTGAGGATTCTCTTAACAGCAGCTAGATGAGACACCTTTAGAACAGCCTGATATCTTGCACAGATGCAGGTAGCAAACATGATATGAGGTCTACTGGCTGTGAGATACATCAGAGAACCAATAATCACCCTATACTGATGTTGATCAGTATCCTCCCCCTCAAGGTCAGGACAAAGATTATTGTTTCTGGGTATGGGTGTCTTGGCCGGCTTACAATCTTTCATCTCAAATCTTTCTAAGATGTCAGAGACATACTTAGATTGATTAATGAAAAATCCTTCCTCCATTTGCTTTACTTGAATTCCAAGGAAAAAGTCCATTTTTCCCATGGAACTCATCTCAAACTTTTTCTTCATAATGCTCTCAAAGTCCTTACACATTTGGTAATTTGAAGAACCAAATATGATGTCATCGACATAGACTTGAACAAGCAAAATGTCCTTTCTAGACTTTCTGATGAAGAGAGTCTTATCAATGGTACCACTAGTGTAGCCACTCTTCAGAAGAAACTAAGACAAAGTCTCATACCACCGCCTAGGTGCTTGGTGCAACCCATATAGAGCTTTATCCAATTTTCACACATAGTTGGGGTGCTGCGGGTATTCAAATCCTGGAGTGTGGCATACATAGACTTTCCCATCTATATCCCCATATAGAAAGGCACACTTGACATCAAGTTGATAAACAGTGAAGTCCTTGGATGCAGCATAAGCAAGGAAGATCCTAACCGCCTCAAGTCTTGCAACAGGTGCAAAGACATCAGTATAATCAATTCCGTCCTCTTGGGTGTATCCTTGAACTACAAGTCTTGCTTTGTTCTTGATGATCAAGCCTTTATCATCTCTCTTGTTTTTGAAAACCCATTTAGTGCCTATAGGTACTTGACCAGATGGTAGCTGACATAGGTTCCATACCTTCTGTCTCTTGAATTGAAGCAGCTCCTCTTGCATCGATTCAAGCCAGCTACTATCTTTCAAGGCATCTTTTCTACCTTCTTGGGTTCCATCTGGGATAGAAAGCATGAGTATAAGCAGACATTCCCATGATGAGTCTGTCCTCTTGTTCTCACACCTTCAGAGACATCCCCTATGATGTTCTCAGTTGGATAAGTGTTTTGAATCCTAAGATGAGGAATTACTTCCAGTTGCAGAGATAGAACAAAGTTGGACATATTCTACTAAGGAACTGGAACACTCTGTCTAGCTGTTGTTTCAAAGTCATTCAATGAGGACTGATTGAATGAATAAGAAACATCATCAATGGCTGGCTATAAAGCAGTATTAACAGTTGCCTGTTCCTTCAAAACACTACTACCTTCAGCCTGGTGTTGTGGTGGATCACCTGATGAGTTTTGAGGCTCTGCAAGTGATTCACTTATTAAAGCTTCACTGTTCCTTGATATGGTTAAGCTGTCAGATCTGTGAATGGTGGAAGCTTGATGTATTGCAGCACTTGGAGAATTTGGACTAGGTCTAGGTAGCTCAAACAGTTGATTATCAGAAGCAGCATCAACATCATTTTGAGCACCTATTCCAACTGAAACATTCTCATAAGATGGTTTAGAATAGTTTGGAAACAATTCTAAATCAAAGATATGATCAGGACCATTCCCCCTAACACAAAGAGTGTGCTCATTAACAACTATATTGGATGACTCCTCAAATTGTTGATTCTTAATGTTGTATACTCTATACGCTTTTGAGCTGGAAGAGTATCCAACAAAGATAGCATCATCCGACATTTTAGAAAATTTTGCTAAATTGTCTTTAGTGTTAAGTATGGTAGACCTGCTGCCAAAGGACCTTAGAAAGCCAATGAACGGTGGCCTCTTGTTCCATAGCTCATAAGGGATTTTTTCATGTGGCTTAACTACAAGAAGTCTGTTCTACACATTGCATGCAAAAGAAGAGATACAAACTTTTGAATAGAAATTTGGTGGTATCGAGGATGGAATCGAATAGCGAATGCACTTGACCGACCCGCCATCTCTTTCCTTGAATAATGCCTTCGCTTGTTGGCTGCCTCTGCCCAGAATGTTATATGTAGTTTTGAATCAGCTAACATAGTTCGAGCAGCCTCAATAAGTGTCATGTTCCTCCTCTCAGCAACACCGTTTTGTTGAGGAGTTCTGGGAGCACTATATTGTCTGGCAATCCCTTTTGAGTTACAAAATGAGTCAAGAACGAAGTTCTTAAACTCAGTCCCTTGATCACTTCTAATTATTTTAACCATGTGATCAATTTAAACTCAGTCAAGAACGAAGTTCCTTAAACTCAGTCCCTTGATTAGTTCTTAAAAAGAATACCCATGTGAATCTTGAAAAATCATCAACTATCACAAGGCAGTATGATTTCCTTCAAATGTTCATTATACTTGTAGGACCAAAGAGATCCATATGCAATAAGTGTAATGGAGTAATGATAGAGTTAACACATTTGAATTAGTGAGATGTACTGTCTTGTTTCCCTTTCAGGCATGCAACACAATTATCTTTGTAGAAAAACTCCTTTTTAGGCAAACCATCTACCAAGTTATTTTTAGCCAATTTGTTCATTTTCTTAAAATTTACATGACACATACGTTTATGCCACAGTGTTGACCGATCACTATCAGCATTGGAAAGAAAGCATGATACTTCACCCATTGGGGAAGCATTGTTCATATCCAACTTGTACATATCCCCTTTCCTAGGAGATCTAAGAAGGACCAATTTCGGAGCAATTGTCATCCCTGGTTTGAAGATAATGCACTCATGTTCTGTAAAAAGCATCTGGTGCTTTTGATAACAGAATTGAGAAACACTTACTAGATTGTGTTCAAGCTGTTTGACAAAGTGAACTTTGTCAACCTTTAATTTACCATTGGATATACTCCCTCTGCCAGAAATATATCCTCCGGCCTCACCTCCAAATTGGTTAGGACCTCCATCATAGTTCTAAAACTGTTGAAGGAGAGATCTGTTTCCTGTCATGTGCCTGGAACATCCACTGTCTACAATCCAGATATTGTTGTTCTTGTCATATGGATGTCCTTGCATATAAGATGAGATTGTTATTTTGTTTGGAAGCCTAAGCCTTGCTGGTATTGGGTTCTTCCAAAGATAATGACATCATTTAACCAAAATATATGCATGGGGTTCAATAGAGGTCTTTGAAGAAGAGGTTTGGGTTGCAGCATCTTCCTTGATCTTCCAGTCCATCCTTTGGTTGATCTTGGAGGATGAGCTTGTTGAAGCTTTTGCAGCATGGCCTTCTTCCGAAGCTTCTTTCTTTTCGGAAGAAGCCTTCACCACCTTTTCTTCCGAAGCAGTCTTCTTTTGGGATGGTTTCAAGGGA
>BJCM01082037.1:0-17040 GCA_018326385.1 Flaveria bidentis | reverse complement strand
CTTAGTAGTGCGATTGACTCAATCACCTGGTTCAGTCGTGCGATTGGCCCATTCGCATGGTCCAGTCGTGCGACTGAATCAGATTACTTAGTTAAACATATTCTTGAACCTTTTATGATTCAAAACACGTCTAACAACTGTAAGCCTATATAACATGTTCATATATGAGTGTATCAATACATAATATAAATAGATATAACATTAAACAATTATAAACCTGTAAAGTCAATATACGTTAAACACTTTATTAATGAAATATTAAACATAATAAACACAACCAACCATTAGCATTTCATTAAGTATCAAATCATTACACATGTGTAAGACATATTACATTTAGATCAGGATCTAGGTACATATATGTATCAACAGCACCGACTGCTGACATCTTCTCTTCTCTCTTTCGTGTTCTAACTACATTCATCTATTCTGGAAGTCCAATGAAAAATAGGTATCCATCGAACTTATTTGACAAAAGAACCTCAAGATGAAAGTGCTTTTCTCATCCTCAAATCTATGCAAGAGGCAGTTCCAGACCCTTTTTTTTGTCTGGAATACCGTTCATTTGTATGATATAGAGGACAAATATCACATTCGTGTGAATGGATGATACGAATGATATATTCATGCGACTGGTCATAAGACTGGTCCAGTAGCATGACTTGGACATAAGTCTGGTCTAGTAGCATGACTGAACATAAGCCTGGTCCAGTAGCATGACTGAACATAAGACTAGTCCAGTCACACGACTGTACATAAGACTGGTCCAGTCGTATGGTCTAGTGGTACGAATGGTCCATTAGCATGGTCCAGTCGTACAAATGGTCCATTAGCATCGTCCAGTCGCATGAGCGGATCTACACGTAGATTTTCAGATCTACCGCTGCCATGTCTGCCAAAAACCCTAATCTGATGAATTTTACATGAACCGAAACAAAATAGACATCATCAGATTCGCAAGGGTGATAAGAACGTGGTTCCGAGTTCGATTTTAACCAAGAAACAACACAAGTAACAAGATCTGAGCAAAACACGAAGAACACAAAATGGGTTTAACGTCAAAGAACATGAAATAGATCCAAAAATCAAGAGCTCTGGTTGCTGGAATGATTGTTAGATCATTCTAGTAGTTGGCGGCTCTGATACCAATTGTGAAGTCGTTGGATCGGTTGACATCCGAGCATATTCTTGACGGAAGGAAACAAAAACCAAAACCAAGAGACAAACAATAGAACGAACAATAATATAATGGTTTCATTGATAAAACCTAATGATTACAAGCTCGTTAAAAAGAAGAATCACGACACTTGGCAAGGGGAGATCGAGCATGATCTCCCCTCTCATCCGTCAACACCTAGGCCCCGGGCACACTCCTTAAAAAACTTTTAATACAATGAAACTGGTATTTATAGGCCTCAACCCATATCAGATATGTCTGGGCCCATTCGTACGATTTGACCATGCGTATGGTTCAATCGTACGACTGAACCATACTTATGGTTCAGTATTACGAATGGCCCAATAGCATCTCTCAGTCGCACGACTGGTCCATTAGCATGGCTCAGTCGTACGACTGAGTCTCATTCGCATATGCTCCTGCGAATGACTCAGTTTCATGTGTTTACAACATATCAAGTGTATTACATTAAGCTTAGACTATCCATCAAGCGACGGACACACTATATATGACAATATATGCTCCAACAAAACTTTATAACCATGCGGAAGCGTTTTGTAAATAAGACAAACCCAAAATATAAAAATTCATATTTGGAAAACACACGCCAACTAATTTTTTAAACACTCATAAATAAAGCCAACAAATAAGTCTTTAAAATAGAGTCTTAGAATGCATGATGGACCCGTGTTGTGATCTTAATGGCAAGCAAAGTTAAAACCTGAGAATAACATACTAAAAATGTCAGCATAATGGTTGGTGAGTTCAAAAGTTTGCGTTTAACATAAAAATAACATTTTCATAACATAAGTGTATTGAAATAGATAGATAGTCTATATTCACAAGTAATAACACATGATCGAAGGTGACTATATTGCGTTTATTGCCTCCCGTCACGACTTACCAGGTCATGATGACGTTTGTGTATAGAACAAAATTGCACCCGTTTGATCTCGAGTTGTACAGGTGGGGCTCGTCAGATGCAGTAGTACTACCCAAGATTTCCCGCTAGTTACCATTATTAACAATCCAAAAGTATGAGGATTTTTAAGGTATTAAACACTATGTTAAAATATACACAATTTATAATAATAAAATAACATTTGAGTACAAGTATGTTACCTACCGCAGAAAAAAAAATTATAAAATAAAAGGACATGAACTCACCTTTGTGTAAAGATAATGAATAAATAAAACTGTAATAGATGCAAAGATAACCTTTAAAAGATTACATAAAACACACAAGCATATCAATATTATCTCAATATACTATTTTATTATTACACTAAGAAGATTAAAGAGTTTTTAATCGAGGAAATATGTTTTTAACCCTTTAAATTTTGATTTCCTTGGAACATTCCAATTTCTTGTTAGAAACATCTTTAGAAACAAACATGAACCGGAATAGCGTTGAACCAAACCGGCAATGAAAAAAAGTAAACATGCCTATCCGAACCGGTTACACTACACAGTAGCCTTGCATAAAACATACATTTTAAAGAGCTCGTAAACTTTTCCGGCAGCCGTAAAGCAAAGCTCCGATCATGGCGGAAGCTAAAACTTCCGATAAGAAGAAGCTATCAGTGTTCATGAAGTCGGGAATTTACCGTTTAGAAGGTTCAACCACCGTATTCGTGGATCCAGTTCGTGTTCTTAATCTTTCCTACACGCATTTTAGGGTTTCTCCGTCTTCTTACTACTCTCGTTTCTTTGAACCGAATAATTCCTCTGATGATCATCCTAGGGTTTCGGAAAATCAACGAAAACGGAAACGTAAAGTGAAGAAACCTCGTGTGCTGAATGAACGAGAACAATTGGCAGACGAACGCCATCAGGTAGTAGATTTAAGTTTTCGATTGGTAAATAGTGTAATGTGGTGTGACATTGGGTGTGTAAATGGTGCAGAGGGTGAAACCTTTGTTGATGAAGGCGCACGAGTGTTTGCTCGGAGATAATGAGCTTTTGCTAAGTTTGGGGCAATTGAGAATTGGCGATCGGAGAACGTTTGATCCAAAGTCGACGGTTGAAAGTGATGAACAATCGTTTGTGGAGCTTGGGAGTGTATGGCAAGCTCCGTTGTTTGAAATTTCTCTGCGTCTTGTTCATGATTGTAGGCCAACTTCAGGTAATTGCTCTGATTTCCACTAGTCTTTTGGCTTTCTTTGAGTGTTGTTGTCTTTTCAGTACTGTTGGTTTGTTACCTGAAGTGATATCATGGTTCTGACATTGCTTGTGATTTTGCAATTGAGAAAATTGCAGAAAAGCTTGAAACATTATGTCTGACATTGCAAAAACACCATCTTGCTAAGGTTCTTCTCTAATTGGTACCTCAGGTTGCATATCTGTTCAAAACTGTGAAAAAAGAAATATTCAGGCATTTGGGAATTTGGTTGTTAATGAAACCAACAGTGAAATGGAAGCTGATTTTCTAAATCACAAATACATAATACCCAAGCAGAGTTCCTTCTACATGGTGAGCTTACGTTCTCTTTATGAATTTTTATTTGTTAAACAATATGGCATTGCTTATTGAGTACAATGCTCTAAACATTGGTGCGACAATCATGTTAATTTATCTTAGTGTGCTTTGATTTTCCTTTAAAGTTGCACTATTATCTGTAAACTTGCTTGAATACTTGAGTTTATTTGGTTAGTCTTACAATCTTCATATGTTTTCTTGATGCGCATGTGGAAGTCTGATTTGAAGCAGATTCATGGCCTAATTCCTGGTAAGGTTTGACAAACAAAACTCATATTTTATTTACGATTCAGTCTTTAGCTGATAACAATAAGCTTGAACAGAATGATGTGTCAATTACTGTTTATTATTATGAATTGGCTAAGGATCTCAGAATCACATGCAAAAGGATTCCTTTTGGTGATTCAACTATTTACTTGTCGAAAATAGAAAGTTCATTTCTTTTCTTTATTTTTTCATTGTTCTATATAATTATATTCAAATTTTATTCTCCATTTGTGCATCTTATTTGTATGTAACACCTCAGAAGGTTTTGTTTAACATGGAACTTTCAATCTTCATTGCATACTCTTGCAGTGGATAATGAATGTGGATTCAAGCTTATTGTTATTGATCCACCTTGGGAGAATGGCAGTGCAAACCAAAAAATGAAGTAAGTCTATTTATTATGTTTTAACAACTATGCTACATACTGCCTAGGTCAAAAGGTGCATAATGAGCTATATGAATGGCCGAATTAACTACGTTTCTTAAATAACTAGAGTATGATTCTTATACCATTCATGCCAAGAGTCGCTCCTACTTGACTACTTCTACAGAATTTAATAATCATGTACTCTCAGAGATTTTACATCGTTCCACTAAATTCTGCAGTCACTGTGTTTTTCCTGATCCATGTTTCTCATGATTTTAGGTACCCGACTTTGCCAAATCGATACTTCTTGTCTCTTCCTATTAAAAGACTTGCTCATGCAGATGGAGCATTGGTAGCTCTATGGGTAACAAATAAGGAGAAATTGCGGATATTTGTCGAAAAAGATCTGTTCCCTAAATGGGGAGTCAAGTACATGGGAACTCATTATTGGTTAAAGGTGACTTGTCCTTTATATTTGAGAAATTTTTGAAGAAATTGTTAAATCTTGTATTAACTATCCTTATAAGTCGTCAATGTGGGACTAGCCCACTTGGTAGAGGATTTTCCTCTAAGAAGGGAGGTTCTGGGTTCCAACCCATACATGGTATAATTTGAAGTAATATAGGAGTAGGAGTAGAATAAATTTACCGTTTAAAAAAAACTATCCTTTCAAGTAATATAGGGTTCTAGTTTCAATAAAAATTCCCATTCACTGATTTTTATGGAATGAGTCGCTTTTGATGCACATGCCTATTACAGGTGAAAGCAGATGGTTCTTTGATTAGTGAATTGGATCTATTTCATCATAGACCATATGAATGTCTTGTCCTTGGTTACTGTTATGGAAAGGTAAAAAAGCTCTTAACATGTCTATAACTTACATTTTACCAATAATGATAATTATATTCACCCATAAGCCTCACTAATCTTTTATGTGATATTCAGGATGAAGATTCTGAGTATTTTTCAAAACTAAAATCAATTCCAGATTGTCAAGTGTTTATCAGTATCCCTGGAGATTACTCAAGGAAGCCACCAATTGGAGGTATTAGCCTGGTTTTATACTCTTAAAGCCATTTATACTGCAAAATATCCATAATATGATTCTTATTAAATTTCTGATCCAATGGTGGTTATTAGAAATGCTACGCGGGTACATACCGGGTCTAGAACCTGCTCGTTGCCTTGAACTGTTTGCTAGAGAACTGTTAGGTGGATGGACATCTTGGGGAAACGAACCACTTTGCTTTCAAGATTCAAGATACTTTTCCAGGAAAGACCAATAACATTTTTAACCATGCAATCACTCTCAACACAAAGAGTGGTCCTATTCTTTTCATCGGGTCCGGGCACAGATCAAAGATCCTGAGTGCCCCAGTCTGGCAGCATTGACCTACTCACACAAGCATGTTATGATTGTCGTCACAAGTAAGTTACACTCCTATACATACTCATGAACAGGTCAATTTGACGGGTCAACCTTCCTAGTGTGAATTATCGTCCCTCGACTGTAACTAACCCATTTACATAGTAAAAGACTAAAACAACTAAACACATCTTAGCATTATGTTGTTGGATTCTGTAATATATACTACACATTTCAGCAGTATGCAAAGTTAAAACGACCATGAAACACAGATCAATCAGTATATGTAGTAAAAAATTTCAATGTCTCCAGTTTCTGTATTCAGTTAATAATCTTACAACATCCACCATATATATAATCAGAACAATAACACCAACTTTCAACACAACAGTTTCAGTTCTGCCTGTATGCTATATACTCCGCCAGAGCCACCAACGGAGCCACCGCCTGCGACTCAAACTCCTCCAGCTGCAGTTTCGCCTCTGCCAACAACTCCTCCGCGAACCGCCGCGACTTCTCAAGCCCCAGCAGTTTCGGGTATGTCGTCTTATCCGTCGCCAGATCTTTCCCAGCCGTCTTCCCCAACTCCTCCGACGACTTCGTAACGTCCAGTATATCATCCACCACCTGAAACAGTAATCCAATACACCTAGCAAACTTCCTCAGCTTCTCCACCTGGGTCTCACTCCCACCACCCAAGATAGCACCCAACACGACGGAAGCCTCCAGCAACGCTGCGGTTTTGTGTTGGTGGATGAACTCGAGCTGATCAAGTCCAATGTCTTTCCCCCCTGTCGACGCGATATCCACCACTTGGCCCGCGACTAACCCCTCGGTCCCGATGGACTTCGCGAGCTCCCCGATAGCAGCCAATATGCGTGCAGGCGATGCGCCAACGGTGGAGCTCGAAACGAACTCGAAAGCGAATGCGAGAAGCGAGTCACCAGCAAGAACTGCGACATCTTCACCATACACCTTATGGTTTGTGGGCTTCCCTCTGCGGAAGTCATCGTTATCCATACAAGGGAGGTCGTCATGAATGAGGGACATGGTGTGTATCATCTCCACCGCACACGCCGCCGGCATGGCGGTGGATTGTTTACCTCCGACGAGCTCACAGGCGGCGATACAGAGGATGGGTCTCACGCGCTTGCCACCGGCGAGGAGGGAGTAGCGCATAGCTTCATGGATGGTGGGTGGGTTTCGAACAGAAATGGAATCGTCAAGAGCTTTGTTAACCGAATTGGCCTTTTCCGCCATGTAGTTCTTGAAATTGAAGGTCGATTTGTGGTAATTGTCATTGTCAGCCACAGTCTGTTGGTGTTGGTGTTGGTGTTGGTGTTGGTGTTGGTGTTTGTGTTTGTGGTGTTCTTCTTTGACAATGGCTGCGGAAATGGTGGATCTGTGAGGGTGGAATTTGAAATTGGGTCTAGTGTGGTTGAATGGAGTTGTTGTGGTGCGGATGGATCGGATGAAGGAGGAGGATGAAGAAGCATTGAAGATGGAGATGGAGCAGGATTGAACCCATGAATCGACCAAAGTCATAGATCTCATGTTCATCGACAAATGGGGATCTGCTCAGCCTAATCTGAAATCTGTTAGGTCATGGGGAACGGAGGGTGAAATTCGTCAATTCCACAAATAAAGAAATGTGGAATCTCATCCGACCAGTTGATAGCCACTTGCCGTACATACGTAGTGGGTACCCATCATCACCACCATATCTATATCTTTGTTATTGCTTTGGTTACCAGTATACTAATTTGGGTTATTAGAAACTTTTTTTGAGATGGAAAATGTACCATCTTAATTCGAAAAATATTTCTTAATTCGAAAAATATTTCTTAATTCGAAATATATTTGCTATATTAATTAGATTTATTTATTAAATTCTCAGTCAAGATCTCATCCCAACCTTTACAGAAAATAAACCTAATAAGAAAACTTATTAACTTAACTTTAAGTTAATATTTTTGCTCTTAATAAAACTTGAACTTAAGACCTAGAAATATTTACTTGTTTTAGTGTATCTCATCAATAACCACTTTAACTAAATATCATGGGTACATTCTTCTCTTTCTATCTCTCTCTCTCTCTCTACATATAAATACAGATAGAGAAATTACATATAAATAGAGAGAAAAAAAGATTGAGTAGAGAAGGTTGCCATCATAACGAATTTGGTCATTCTTTTGAGTTCATTTATCACCGAAATTAATGTGAATGCTTTTTTGTTTACAACATTACTAGGTTGGTATTCTGTGTATCACACGGGTTGAATAAATAAAATATTAAATAGTTAGCGATAATTAAAATTACCTATAAGTAATGACTACAAATAATAAACCAATAATAAAATGTCATTTAAACTTTGTACTTTGGTTTCTTTTATTAACAAATTAAAATATTCTTTTTCTAAATCAAAGAGTTTTAAGAAAATGTCATTTGAATTTTTTTTATTATAACTCCGAATTTTAATTATTATGGTTCATAAATATATTTTCTAAACATTGCTTTTAAAATATTTGTATTTTTAAAAAAGTTTAATAATTTAGAAAAATTTCTTATGTTATACAAAACATTGTTTATTTAGTTATTTGTATTTATAAAAATATATTTTTCTTAATTTATTAAAACATTATTTTAATTTAAAAATAATTAAATAATATAATTGGTAGTTAATATAATATTTAATAGGAGAGAGAAGCGGAAAATATAAGTTGAGGATGTCTAAAATTATTACAAGTGTCAACTTAAAACCTTCTTTTATTATAACTAGTCTACGTTTAACACACGGGTTCAATCAAAAAATATTATTGTTGTTTAAAAAAGTGCGTAAGTTATAATCTTGTTGATAATATTTTGTATATCGATTTTTATGTATAATTTTTAACATTAGTTATATCTAACATTAGTTGGTTTTCTTTGTTAATATTTATATGTTTAAATAATGTATAATATGGAATGAAATAACTATATAAATAAGAACTTTAAGTAATAAACAAATTAAATTGAATATGAAAAACAATATTTCAAATTCATAAACATCCGAAATTTTATTTGTATACAACATTTGATAATTTGTTGGTTATTTTTTTATTATTATCTAATATTAATAGTTTTAACCTCTATCTATTTTTAACTCGAGATAATGCAACATAAAGCTGATTATGATCCTTATTAAAAAAACAAAACAACTTTGGATAGCGATTGTCCTTAGCTTTTGTTTATTATCATTTCGAAACACACTGATAACATATTTTGTCTTCTTTGAAATTTAAAATTAATCATTTTGTCTGAAGGTGTCAAAGTCAATCGTGGAATAAATGATATTTTCAATATTACTTGCTGATATATCAAAACAATTTGTACATATTAAACGAATTCCAATTAAACATAATAATAAAAAGTAATAATAATATGGTAGTACACTTAATAAAAATAAAGAAATTTATAAAGTAAAAACATGTAATACCTCCATTCACATGGATCGTTGAGTAGATTACTTGCAAAAAAAATTGAAGTAAAATAATATTAATACAAAAACGTAATTGTAGACAATGATATGTTAAATCAAAATCGCTAAGAATGAAAACTCAAATATAACAAAAAATAAATACATTTTGTTATAGAAAACTTGATAAATTCGAAGCCAAAATGAGAACGTAAATGAAGTCTGTCAAATGTGATATCATCAGACTTTACAAAGACAAATCGCAAGGGTCGTAAACCTGGGTTGGTTATGAAATATTTTAAAATCAGGTATGATTTCATTTCCAAAAACAGATACCCATGAATTCCTTTAAATTGAAGAGGAGTCAGTTAAAAAATTATTTAACTTTCGGTAAAATTTGAATATAAACCAAGTATTTAATGGAAAAACACAATCAAGAAACTGATTTCATAGATGAATAAAATCATAAATGATTTGTATAGTTTTTATTGATGAATTATTTGAGAAAATAAAAAATATCAGGCATGATTTAATTTTTAAAAAAAGATGTGCTATAATTTAAGGTTAAATTTTTAAAATTTTCTTAAATATCTCTTGCATAGAAGTTGACTTTTAGTCAAATGAACCTAGACTAGCACTAAGAACAAATACATATTTAGACAGGAATTAAAAAAAATAAAAGGCTTAAGAGAATGTCACTTGACACTAAAATTATTGTTTTATTAATAATTATCGATACATAGATGTCTCTAATGTGACCACCTAAATTGTCAATTTTGAACTTTTATTTTGTATATATAAGTTATTTTAAATTTTAGTAATCGGATAAGGATAGAATAAGGTGGATAAAAAAACTGAGAAACTTATTGAAATAAGTAGGGGTGTAAATTCGCCGAGCCGATTGTGAGCTACTTGAGATTGAATCGATAAAAAATTTGAAACGAGTCGAGCTTTATCGAGCTTGAACTTGAAAAAAAGCTCAATTATTTATCGAGCTCGAGCCCGACTCGAGCCGGCTTGCAAGCCTAAACAAGCTTTTCATTTATATATTTTTATTGAATCCATTAGATATATATTATATAAACAATATCTCTAATATCTCTTATATATAAAGCTATGATAAAAACAATTAAATAATATGAATAATGTTATATATAAAATATTAATTATAAATATATATCAAAATTAAATATTAAAAATAATATTTAATTAAATAGACGAGACGAGTCTAAGCCAAGCTCGAGCTCGAGCTCTCCTAATTTGTCATGAGCTGAACTTGAGCCATACGAGTCGAGATTGGCTCGGCTTGTTTACACCCCTAGAATTAAGCATAATAAGTTCTTGGGTTTGTATAATTATTACTTGCCCAAACAAAATAAATTTATTTAAATATGAATACTTACATAAAAAATATAAAGTAAAATGTTATTTTTATCCCTGACCTTTTGTTGAATTTGCCATTTCAATTCAAATTTCTTTTTGTCATTTCAATCACTTTGTTTTACCAAATGTTGTCATTTTCATCCACTCCACTAACTTCATTAAGTTCTCCATTAAATATGAGGATATTTTAGTATTTTTAACACCTTAATTGTCCAACTAAAACAAACTTAATCAATAAAATATTTAATTAAAACTAAAAGAAAATATATGAAGCAACTAGTGAGACTGAATGCTTCAATTTAAAATTTCTGATTAACGTTAACTAGTTTAAAAACCCGTCTACTACATGTGGTGTATGAAAAAATTAAATAATAAATATTTAGTACTATTAAAAATTAAAAAATATTTTTTTGACATAAAATATGGTTAAAGTTACATATAATTAACCATTAAGTAATTAATCAATAACAATAATTTTTCAAACTCTCGTCTTTAAAAAGTTTTGCTTTTAAAAAATATTGATTTTTTAACTCTCCAAAAAAATTATTAAATAATTTTATTAAAAAACTTTATATTTCATATAATTTGGTTTTTTATGATATGACAGAAACCTGATAAAAAAATTATTAACAAATCATTTTAAAAACCAAATTATATGAAATATAAAGTTTTTAATACAAACATTTTAATAATTTTTTTGAAGAGTTAAAAAATAATATCTTTTAAAAGCAAAACTTTTTAAAGACGAAATTTTGAAAATTAGTGTTATTGTCTAATTACTTAATGGTTAATTATATGTAATTTTAAGCATATTTTGTATCAAAAAATTATTTTTTAATTTTTAATATTACTAAATAACTGTTATTTAATTTTTTCATATAACACGTGTAGTAGATGAGTTTTTAAACTAGTTATCATTAATCAAAATTTTTAAATTGAAGCGTCCGGTCTCACTATATACTTCGTATTTTTCTTTTAGTTTTAATTGAATATTTTATTGATTAACTTTGTTTTAATCGTACAATTAGGGTGTTAAAAATACTAAAATACCCTCATATTTAACAAAAAACTTAATGAAGTTAGTGGAGTAGATGTAAATAATAATATTTAGTAAATCATAGTGACTGAAATGACAAAAAAGAAATTTTTGGATTGAAATGACAAATTTAATAAAACGTCAGAGATGAAAATGACATTTTACTCAAAAATATATGTAACAAATGATAAAAATGCAACCATTACTAATATGGATGTAGAAATACATATTCATTACATGAATTTAATATATAAATTAATTTAGTTACACGTATATCCCTAATAATATTATTGTGAATGCATATAACCCATTGGATACGGGAAACAAACACTACGAAGAAGCGACCCAAGAGAATTCCTATCAAGTTGCATAATTATTTCACTAATGCACCGTAGAGGGGTAACGAAATTTGGTAGGATACTTAGAGAAGAATGTTAAAGGGTGAGGTCATGAATGTTGTGTGAGTTTGTTATGCTTTTATTCTCTCTCACCTACTTTATAGCTCTCATATTCTTCTTTAATTCAACCAGTTTGTTGCGGCGGAAAACTCTTCGGAAACTCTTCTTTTTCTTTACTTAAAAGATCATTTTATACGACATATAAAGATTTGTCAAAAGCATCATTCATATGTTTATTTATGAAAGAAGTTATTTATGGTCTTTTGAAGTTCTATGATCAAACTTGCAGTTAACGAGAAACTATGGGTAGGAGCTTATGAAATGAAACAGGTTCTATGCATGTAGTGCTTCACATTCTCTGCCTTTATCCAACACACATCTAATATAACATTTTTAGTTTGTCTCGGCTTAAAAGAAAATTAACACTTTCAGATTGTGGTTCTAGCATAATAGGCGTCAACTGTGATTATCATTTAGATACTGAAACATTATAAACTGAGAAATACCGTTCGGGAGCATGTAACCATGAAAAAAAGTAATGCAATCCTTCTCAAGCTTCTAACAAATTTGTAGAAGGTCAACATTTTAAACATGAAACAACGCAATCTAAGAGTCGCTAGTACCTTGTTGCTTGAAGAACTTTGAAAGACAACCATGGCAGGTGATGACAGGGAGCGAAGAGGTGGTGCATCTGACGGAGAAGATGACGACCGGGGTGTCTGTTCTTTTCTTCTGACCTCCTTTCTTTCTCTCTGTTCTTTTAGGAAGCGTTTGGTTCAAAGAATGAAATAAAATTGAGAAACTAGTATAACTTTCAAGTAAAATTATGTTTGAGTGGGTAATGAAATGTAAAACCCAAGAGAATGTTTCATCTTAATTTTCTTGGTTGTGTGATCTCAAAATCCTTCCACCTAGAGAGGAAATTTGAAATCCCACAATCAAGAGAATTGAGGTGAAACATTCACTTAGGTTTACATTTCATTACTCACTTAAACATAATTTTATTTGAAAATTATATTAGTTTCTTAATTTTATTCCATTCCATTTTTCTAATCAAACGCTCCCTTACTCTCACCACCAACCATTGAAAACTGAAACCGGACACATGTCGGTGGTGATACGTGTCAAAATACCCTTAAACTGAACACTGCTCTCGCATTATTACTGTTCCTTTACTTTCTTTATTACCTATAGGGTAATAAAACTCCCCTCTTTTACCTATTTTTTTGCAATTGTGATTTCAATTCTCATCCGAACACTTCAATTCGATAAAATGACAATTTTTAAATGATGATAATATGATCTATTTAAGGAGATGAAAAAAGGATACATGCTAAGCAAGAAAATTATATTATTATATTAAATGATATAACTATCTTAATATAAGTAATACACAAAAACAAGCTTAAAATTATTAACAAAAATATAAAATTTGTTACGCAACCAAGAGCTAAAGAATTATTAGTAAGAGTGATAAATAACATATAATTATTTAATACTAATTATCAACTTTGGTATGTTTAATGGTTGTATTACGTGTTTAATAGGTTGTACCTACGTTTGTTCTTTTCTTAAACTTTAAGTTGATATATACTAATTTTGAACTCAAGGTTGCATTAAAAGTTGTAATTTAAGCATCAAAAGTTGTACATATTTTTTATTTCTTTTTTAATACGAGTTTTTTCGATGCCGATAGTCACTTGCGGTAGTGTGCCATTGGTACTATTTAACACAACTTAACCCCTACAACTTTTACTTTGTTTCCAATGCATTACAAATTTTATATTTACATTTTGGTTTAAATTTTAAAAATAAACATGTCATAACAAGTGCGTGTATTTCAAAATTGTTAATCCTATTTTTCTCATTTAACTATCATGTCGCAACATACAGATGCTAGATCGCCTTCAAAGCTGGGCTTGAGGAGGGGCGGGATGAACTCTCCTTTATATTAATGTGCAACCGTTTTATTAAATTTATACTCTTAAAGGTTTTGATGAGACACATGTTACTCTTGGTGTTTTGTCGATATAATTTATTTTTCTTTCTTTTTTATTAAATGATAAAACATGTGTCAATCTTTGATAACTTGTCTTTTTTTTCTGTTTTTCTCTTTTATTACATAAGAATATAATACTTTTTTAAATGTATATAAATATTTGAATTCAAAATTATTTTATCATCAATTAAATTGTTCAATCGTCTTATAATTTTTAAATTATCGTTACTAATTACTATTTTTTATTCATCAAATATAATACATGAGTTTTCTAACCTAATGCAATAACATAAAGTAATGAAGAATAAAAATATATGCTTCCTTATAAACAAGTAAACAACGTCCTGTGTTCTATTTGAGACTTTATAGGAAGGGGTAGGATTACAAATGATAAACTCAACATTGAGAATAAAAACTTTGAATAGAAAGCAAGAAACATCTCCTGATAAGGAGGTTTCCTTCTTCTTCATATTTTACATGTTCCTTTTTATGAGGGCTCAAGTAGAATATGCTCTTTAGGAATAATCACCTTGGGCTTGAGAACAATACATTCATGCTCAATAAAGAGCATGTTATGTCTTTGATTACACAATTGAGATATATTCAAGAAAGCTCTTTGACAAAGTTTATCTTCTTAATGCCGAGTTTATCATTTGTAACATTGCCTCTTCCTGTGATGTAACCACCTGATTCTTCTCCAAAAATAGTGTTGAGTCTTTCCCTTGCTATAAAAAAATATATCATGTAAACTTTAAGAACATAAATAGATGATTTGGTAACTGAAATACCAAAAAAAGAGTTTACAAGTGATGATCATTGTGTTCCATGTCTGAAAGAAAAGCAACACAAGTTGTCTCACAAGCCAAATGAAATAAACTCCACTACTACTCCCCTACACTTAATACATATGGATATATTTGGCCCTAATGACTCTAGGAAGAACTATATATTACCTTGAGATCACATATAACTTCACAAGATATACTTGTGTATTCTTTTCTTAAAATTAAGGATGACACCCCTGAAATCTTGAAAAGCTTCATTTTGAATATTGAGAATCAATATGATCATAAGTTCAAAATCATAAGATATGATCAACAAACTGAATTCAAGAACCAAATACTCAATACATTTTAAAATAAAAAGGGTATTATAAGATAATATAGTGCTCTTAGACCTCCTCAACAACATGATGTTACTAAAAGGAGAAATATGACACTTATTGAGGCTACAAGAACCATGCTCTTTAACTCTAAACTACCAATCACCTTCTAAGCAATCAACATTGTCTGCTAAATGCAGAATAGAGTTTTAGTAGTTAAAACTCATGGTAAGACTCCTTATGAACTGTTGCACAAATGGAGGCCTTTAATTAGTTTCCTCATGTCATTTGGATGTTCATGCACCATCTTGAATACCAAAGATCATATAGTTAAATTTATTGAGAAATTAGATGATGGACACTTTATTATATACTCTTGCCAAGCTAAGTCTGATAGAGTATACAATCTTAGAACTTGAGTAGTTGAGCAGTCAGCCAATATGAACTTCAGGATCTACAGGTAACATATCAACAGGATACCCTTATCCAAGATTTGAGCTGAGAAAACCAAATGATATAATTCCTTCGACACCATTGGTAACAAACCTCCAAGTGGAAATATTGTGAGCACAACCATGACTAAATCTGGTAATAATTGTAAAACACTTTAGAGCAATATACATCATTCTTGAAAATGAATACTTATGTTCTTCTTGTATTCTTTACTCTTATTTTTTGTTTCATTTGTCGGTTCTCAATTTGATATGTTAAGTGTTTACTCTCCAATCTGTGAAACTGTTGTATCACACTTAACAGGTCCTATAGTATTATGCATATATATGCGTAAAAAATATCAAAAAGTTTATTTAGAAAAAAACAACCACAGTAATAAATCAAATTAAACAAATAATAAAAGTATTTACTCAGATCTACTTTCTCTCTTTAAAACCCCACTTTCTCTATTTAAAAATCTGATGAACACCTTCAAAAATTCTGCAAATCTTCAATTAATTTGATCCAATATGGCTCTGATACCAAATTGTTAGCGTAGGTTGAACATTTGAATAAAATATTATGAAGATTATTTTGATCAAAACATGATAAACACAATGAAAACTCCCTTTGATCTGATTTTGATTGATAATAAATAATATTTACAAGTATTCTCTCAATCAATTGGTCATGCAACCATTTTTCTCTCTAATTGCAATTAAGCTATATATATAGTCTAGAAAAAATTTTACTATTTACGTTTAACCCTCTAGACTATTAAACTTGATTGGAACATGACTAAAACAAAGTAAAATATATTTTGTTCACACAAAATATTTATTATAATAAAGTCTCAAACACAATATATCTTCAATATCTTCACTAGATTCTTCGTCTCGAACTTGACGTTTGACTTTTGTTGACTTTGACTATGTTGATAATATAGACTATCTTGTACAGCTCCAACAATACTCCCCCTTAGTCTATCATTATCAACGTCTTCATACAAAATTAGCACCAAGAAGTCAACCATTGAAAGATCTTCAAATTGAAACTTTCTGAATTTGATGAAAAAGATTAGTCATCTCATAAGTTCTCCTTTTTTATATGCTCCCCTTTTTCGAGTGCATCCTTTGTGAGGATATTGGAACAACTTCCTCAAATCTCTAAACTTGAGAGCTTCAGAAGATATAGGAGGAGGATTCCTAGCTCGGTATCTTCTACAAACTTGAGGAATATGTTCTCTAATTAGATACACCACTCAACTGATGATCGACCATCACTTACAGCAAAAATATGAAACACATTCACAAACACAATCTCGACATTTCTAATTAGATCATTTCGTTTTAACAAAATAAACTCGTGTTTAACTGTGTCTGAAAATGAGCGAACCCGTGTTCGTTTGTGCACAATTTCTGCGAAATGCATGAAAAATGATAAAATTGTAACAGCATAATATAGAAGACCCAAAAGAATTATGAAATGAAATTTTTTTATATTTTTTTATTTTATATATACACACACACACACACACACACACATATATATATATATATATATATATATATATATATATA
>BJCM01082028.1:0-13291 GCA_018326385.1 Flaveria bidentis | reverse complement strand
GGTAGTATTCAAGAAGAAACTATTCTAGAGCTTTCAAAGAGATGCTAAGCCTCAGGTCAGTGCCACCGCACAGTAGAGAGGCGCAAACAACAATGAATTCAAGAATATTTAGGTTATGCTTATCCTCAGGTCAGTGCCACCGCACAACAGAGAGGCACACAACCTATCTTCTTGTTTGAGCAATTATATTCTTTTTGCACAGATCACACCAACAACATAGGTTATTAGCTTGATTGCTTTTTGCAATTTTCATGTGCTTTGATCATTTTTGTGGTCATCCGCACACATTTATGGCGTTTATTTTGCTCGTCACCCTTTATTGGAACTTCGTTGATTGTGTTAACCAGGGATAAGATGATAACCCACACCTTGTTGAACAACTTAGTTTGAACTTGAAATCACCTATGAGGTCTACTTATCTATTGTGTTGAATATACCGACACATCATCTAATGGTCTAGCAACCTCTAGGTCTACTTTTTCCGTGTTACCTTAGTAGCAACTAGTTTTACTATCATTTTTCCTTTTATGTTGCTTAGTATTCTCAGACTTATACTTTGAATTTTGCATCTTAAAAACTTTTATTCTTTTAAAGTCTCAAACTCTTTGTTCCTGTGTACTATCATTTTCCATAGGCATTAAATCAGTATCACAGATACGATCTCATTTATATTAGCTAGACTGTCCTCCTCCCTCGTTTTTTAAGTAGTAAAATTAAAGCAACTAATTTAATACTAATTTAACCTATTCTCCCCCTAAAATTCTAAAACCAAAAATGTTTTTACATTTAGAAATTTAATAGGCGAAGAAATAAAATAAAATAAAAGAAAATAAAATAAAAAATAAAAATAAAGATTAAGTCTACTTGTCGGACTAAGTACTGTCATTGTCTGAAATCACTTCACTTTTCTTTTTAACACTGTTGACAATCCGTATTAAAAATAAAGATAAAAACGTGGTTTATCAAAAGCTTTTTTGTAGAGGTCAGGGCGTTGAAAATCCGTATTAATTTTAACAACATCGATTAATTTTTTTTCAAAACAATCACGTATGAAGTGATATTTAATGCCGACGTGTTTGATCTTAGAATGTTGGACCGGATTTTTAGTTACGGATATAGCAGCAGAATTTTCAACAAATATAGGAGTGTTAGAGAATTTCAAACTGTAGTCCCGCATTTGCTGTTGAATCCAAATAATTTGTGAACAGCAGCTTGCAGCAACAATGTATTCAGCTTCACAAGTTGACAGAGAAACTAATGTCTTCTTCTTACACTACCATGTGACTAATCGTCTCCCAAAGAATTGACATCTTGCTAAAGTTGATTTATAGTTCATTTTGTCGCCGCCATAATCCGAGTCACTATATGCTGTAAGCTCAAAGTCATCGTCCTAAGGATACCACAATCCAATTGTTGGAGTACCCTTCAGATAACAAAATATCCTTTTGACGCCTATGAGATGGTTTACTTTCGATTTTGCCTGATATCTTGAGCAGAGACACGTCGCATACATGATATCGGGTCTTGAGGCAGTGAGGTACATGAGAGATCCGATCATTCCTCGGTACATAGTAGCATCCACCAGATCACCATTTTCGTCGGATGCTACGTCATGGTTTGTAGAAAGTGGAGTCCCGGCAGCGGAAGCATTCTCCATATCGAACCGACTTAGAATATCACCTACATACTTGGTCTGATGTAGAAATATGCCCTTTGGTGTCTGATCCACCTGTAACCCGAGAAAGAACTTCATCTATCCCATGGCACTCATCTCAAACTCAACTTTCATTACTGCTTCAAATTCTTTACATTGTTCTTTATTTTTGGAACTGAAGATTATGTCGTCAACATAAATTTGAACAAGCAGTAAGTCACCATCCTTTTCATTGATGAACAATGTACAGTCAATCACTCCTCTGCGAAATCCGTGTTTCACAAGATGAGTCAAGAGCTTTTCATATCATGCTGTTGGGGCTTGATGGAGCCCGTGGAGAGCCTAGTCTAGTTTGTAAACTCTGTCCCGATGATACTGATCCTCAAATCCTTCGGGTTGACTGACATACACTGTCTCCCGGATTTCACCATGAAGAAATGCACTCTTTACCTCCAGTTGATAGACATTGATCTTCATGTAAGATGCATAGGCTAGGAAGATACGGATTGCTTCCATTCTTGCCAATGGTGCAAAGACTTCATTGTAATCAATCCCCTCGACTTGTCAAAATCCTTGAACTACAAGTCGAGCCTTGTTTCTTATAATGACTCCTTGGTCATATTTCTTGCATTTTAAAACCCATTAGGTGCTAATGACCTTAGCATCCTTAGGTCTATCCACCAGTGTCCATACACCTAACTTCTTGAATTGAAGAAGTTCTTCTTGCATGGCACTCACCCATGTCTTGTCGTTCAGGGCTTCACTGACATATTTTAGCTTAAATTGAGACACAAAACATCGATACGCACCTTTGTGAAGATACCCCTTTTCCATCACTGAGGCATAATCAGCTGAGTATAGCTGATTTCTTGTCTGAACTCCTGATCTTACATCTCGAATGAGATTGTCAAGAGGATGATAAACATGTAAGTGTGATCCAGGAGTGGTGGGAACCACTACCTCATTATCCAGATTGTGAACATCAGGTTCAGTATCTAAGGCAGTGGGGTTGTGAGGTTCCGAAGTGTCAAAGGCATCAATATCAAATGCTTGTGTACTTGAAGTAGTAGGAACCTGTTCCACCTGATCATTCTCCATGTCTTCATCATCAGAGGAAGATTCACTTACTTACAGTGCTCCCCCTGAATGACTGGAAGACTCACCTTTTGAACCTAATGTTGTTGTGTCTTGGGATGATGTGTTTAAGACATTATACATCATTTTGGTTGCTAACTCATTTTCAGAAGGAAAGATAAGGATGTTGAAGGACTTAAAGAATCCATCATAGTCGAAGAAGAATGCGGGTCCTTTTCCAGCAAGGGGGGTGGTGTATCTCTGAACGTTGACATTGCACCACACTTCTACTTGACCCGTTGAGTTGTTGTAAACTCTCTTATTCGTTATGTTGTATCCTAGAAAAATTCCTTCTTCATCCTTCTCGCTGAACTTCCCTGGTTGAGTTTTTTCAGAAGAGTACATGGTGCTCCAAATGGTTCGAGGTACTCTAGATTAGGTTTATGTCATTGAAGTAACTCGTAACACGTTTTACCATGATGCTTTACCATGAGGATTCGATTTAGGGTGTAACATGCATTGGCCACTGCCTCATTCCAGAATTGAATGGGCAGTTTCGAGTCTGCTAGCATCATCCGGGCTGTCTCTATCAAGCTATGATTCTTTCTCTTAGCAACTCCGTTCATTTGAGGAGTGTAGGCAGATGGGAACTGATGTACAATTTTCTTTTCTCTGCAGAATGCCTCCATCCATTGGTTCTAGAACTCGGTACCGCTGTCTGATCGAACTTGTCTTACCTTCAGCTTGTAGAGTGACTCCAATGTAGTTACAAGCTTTTTGAATGATTCAAATGTCTCTGATTTGGATTTCAGAAACATCACCCAAGAGAATCTTAAGTAATCATCCGTAACTACATAGCAGTACAAATCGCCAGCAATGCTCCTCGTACTGACAGGACCAAACAGATCCATGTGAAGAAGCTCAAGAGGCAACTTAATGGAATTTACTTTCTTAGCCTTATGAGCCTTCTTGGTATGTTTTCCTTTCTTGCAAACGACACAAAAATCCGGTAGTTGGAAGTTCTTAACGATTACTCCACGCGCTAGATTATACTGGATCAAGTGATTCATCTTCTAGGGATTTATGTATCCCATTCTCTTATGCCAGGAGATGGAGTCTTTCTCTGTTGCCTTGAAGCTGACATCAAGACTTGGTCCTCTGGGATTACATAATCCTTCTTCAACACATAGCACTTCTTGCTGTCAAAGACTACCTTAAAGCCTTTGTCACAGATTTGGGATACAGAAAGTAAGTTATTTTGAAGTTGTTGAACATAGTTTACCTTATCAAACTTCACTTTCTTGTTTCCCACTTCCCCTTGAGCTGTGATGTAACCTCCTTTATTTCCAACAAACAAAACATGTCCTCCTTTAATTTGTTTGACGTTTGAAAGGAGAGACAAGTTCCCAGTCATGTGCCTTGATGCTCCGCTATCAACAATCCAGGTATTTGTAGAGGCACTATAGCGGACACCCTGCACATTTAAAGGAAATGATTAGTTTAGGTTAGGGACCCAAGCCTTAATTGGGTTGGGTGACCCAGAGGCATCACACATCATAAATTCTACCCACTGTCCATTAGAGGGTGAGGGCAGATCTACTTTCTTCTTGTTCTCATTATCAGACACTATACTTAATTTTTCCTTCCAAAAGCCAATTTTGTGTATGGCCTGTTTGTGATAAACAAATGATTGACTTACAGTTTGAACTTTATGTTCACTAATCCTTTTTGGTGGAGTAATAGAGCTCCATTTCGAAGAACTTGGTTTAGTGTCATGAAGTTCAACTTTCTTCCTTGGTGTCTAACAATAAGGACAATGAGAAACGATGTGTCCATACTTTCCACAATTGTAGCATGATCTACTTTCTATACGTTGGTGGAACTGTTTCTGTGGAGAAGTGTATGACACATTTGTAACTTTAGTCTGTTTGGGTTTTACCACTTCTTGTTTTGATGTTTTAGTTTCTTTAAAAAAATTCATTGTCTAAACATTTTAAGCATCTTTACCCTTTTGTTTATTTGGACTAAGACATAGTGCACGTGGTTGGTTAACTTGTTTGGTCTTTTTGGGTTCATAATTAGACGTGTTTGAATCTGACTTTACCTTAACCCTTTCAAATTGTTCATCCAAATTAACAATAAGCTTTTTACCTTTTGAATTTAAAGTGGTCTCCTTCTGTTTAGGGGCAAATTCCTCCGATTTACTCGTGGAATCTGGATCACTAACTAGAGGAGTGGAAACCACATGATCCTTGGCAGGGTTGTTATTTACTGGTCTACATTTAGCATTTAACACTGTCTCATATGATGGTGGAACCACTTTGTATCCCAACCCCTTCCTATTGTTTCGTTCTCTTACTAAGTGTTGTACTATATGAGAAGAACTTGTCCAACTGTGCAGTTTTTGTTTTAATGAGTTTACTTCGACTTCCAAAACTGCTTTTTGTTTCTTAGTTTCTTTTAGGGTGTTTAAATAGAACTTTATGTCATTTTCTTGGTTAAAAGCAACAACTTCGGTTTCCCTTAGTTGTTTATTTTAAAGCTCTATTTTCTCTTTATAACTATGCTCATTTTGTTTTAAAATCCGGTTAGCCTCTATGCATAGTTGCAAGTCATTTACTAAGCTATCATTGTGATCTAATAACTTAGCAAATTTTGAATCTATGCTATCTCCAAATTTATTACATTCAGTACAAGCATGATTATCAAAAAGTTGGTCTGTGGTACTTACCTGAGAAGGTTCGGTTGAATCAGCCATTATCGTAGTGTTTGACTGTTCGGGTGCTGGTGATTTCGAACATGTTGTTCTGGGACCTTCTTCATTCAGCTGAGTGACCACAGTAGCAATATCTTCATGATCTGACATTACTAGTTCAACTGCTTATCACCTTCGCTTGCAGTGTCATCATCCAAAATTTCAACATTTGCGATGTTGGACTTAACTGGGAATACAAAACAAAAGGTCCAATCTTGACCTTCGTCATCTTGTGCACTCAAAGCCTTAGGATCTTTGCTTGATGATGTAGCTTCACTTATGGGTTTGTCTTTACGGTTGAATGTTGAGAAAGGATTACCGTTACCTGTCTTCTTGGGCTTCACACATTCACGTTTGAAGTGCCCCTTTTCTCCACAATTGAAACATGTAACTTTGGTTTTGTCGAAACCAAAGGTTGTATCCTTTGTAGCTATCAAGTTCTGTCCGGTCTTCTTCATAAATGGCTCTTTGAACAACACTTTCCAATGCCCACATAATGTCCATTCTTCTAGTTCATTCTCGTCCACCTGCTTGTAATCCTCATCAACCAGGTGGCAATTTCTGATCTTTCCTGCAACAAGACCATCATAAGAATGAACAACCGCAACTAAGAGGTCCATATGCTCCTTTGCAACATCTACAGTCACATTACAGAGATTCTCGGTCTTCAATTTTGTAGAATTGGCTTCAGGTGTTATGTATTGGGTGCAAGATGACCCTGACGTGTCAGATCCTAAAGTAATGGCTTGGGACGGAGCGGTTGAACTCGACACGAATATCGTTTGTAGTGGTGCTCTTGAGCTTTTTGAGGTGGAAGTTGAATTAAACAGAGACGGGTTCTAATCGTAAGATCCTTTCTGAGACCTGTACTTCATCCTCAGTTCCTCCTCCCTCAGTTTTAGGATGAAGTCGTTTATGTCTAATATTGCCAGTAAATTTTTTTGTCTCAAATTAGACACAAACAAGTCCCACTTCTCTGGCAGACCATCGGCAAAGCTTGATACCTTATCTTCCATTGACGTTGTAACCCCATGAGTGTGCAACTCACTCATTAAATGGTAGAATCGGTCTATGACATTATCAAAGCTCTCCTTACCCATCGATGAGAAGTTATCGAACTCCTTCTTCAAAGCCTTAGCCTTTAGAGCTTTTAACGATGCATTCCCGTCGTATCGTTTTTCCAGAGCCTCCCATAATTTTTATGCCTGTTTATTCTCAGAAAATTGGTCGAATATATCCTTAGGTATCGACTGAGTTAACAGGGCATACAACTTATTCTCAGCATTATACTTTACCTTATGGCAATCAGTCATGCCTCCTAGAGTAAGTATGACACCATCTGCACCAACCGGCATACTATAACCTGTCTCGATTGATTCCCACAGATTGGGATCAACACCATTTAGATAAATTTCAAACCTTTGTTTCCATTGTGGGTAATCATCTAACGCGATAAGCTTAGGTGGCTTATTGTGATTCCCAATCTCATTTTCCAGAAGTAACAAGTTCCAGATACGTGAGTCCCTACCTGCAGTAAATGCTGAGTACTGATATTCAATTTCTTTATACTTAGAAAGTTTGAACACAACTGTTTCACTGGTGCGAATGGAGAGATGCGATTGGGTCAATCGTGCAGATGGACTAATGCGGAAGAATCAATCATGCAATTGAATCAATGCGGATGAGTCAATCGTGCGATTGAGCAGATGCATATGAACTATGCGAATGGGGTGTCCAGTCGTATGAAAGGATGAGAGACTGAGTTTAATCGTGCGTATGGGAGGTACGATTGAGTTCAGTCATGCGATTGAGCCAATCGTGCGACTGAGGCTGCTAGATTTGAAAATTCGAAGATTTTTGGTACTTTGACACCAAAATATGATTTTTCACAAACCCTAAACTGCCGTAAGCCGAAACGTGAACTTTTTGATCTGGAGACACTGAAAACATTGTTTTTACCAAAAAGATGGTTTTAATGAAAAATGTGAGCTTTACATCGAAAACGATTGAATCACACGCAAAATCACGAGCCAAAGCTCTGATACCACTTGTTAGGACCGTTTAGGTACGGAGTACTAACTGATTCTGCGCGTATACCAACTCAAATAGTGCGGAATCCTATTTGATTGGCAATCCAATCAGGGAGAACACAATTAAGATCAATCTAAGGATTAATGAAATGTTATGAATAATTAGAACACGGTCAACTATGATCTATGAACTTAGAACAATTTTTCTTGAGTCTTTGGACGACTAGGTTATGATTATGTGCGTAGGTATTCGAATTCTCTTGTTTTTCCACAAATTAGGTGGTATTTATAGGTTAGGGTTTTCCATTCGTATAACTGGACCATTAGCATGGTTAAGTCGTGCGACTGAAGCATGCGATTGATCCATCCGCACGACTGAAGGTCTAGTCGTGCGACTGAGTTAATCTTATGTCTCTATCGTGCGACTAATCCAGCCTCCTGGTTCAGTCGTGCGACTTGTCCATTAGCATGAAATATTCATGCGTATGGTCCATTAGCATGGTACATTCACATGAGAACTTCACACGATTATGTTTGAACATGTTTCTCAATCATTATTGACTAAGAATTATGTAAACAACCATAAACCTATATAGTTAGTTCAATATGCATTATCACACAATAAATAATGAAATATTAAACATTATATGCATCAACCACACATTGCATTTCATTCATACCCATTCAATTACATATATGTAAGACATGAAAGACATTTTACATTAAGCACCTAAACTAGGTACACATGTATCTACAGTTGTCATCATTGATTAGCTTAGGAGGTTTGTTTGGTGCCACACTCTCAAGATTAGCAAGATTAAGACTTGTCGTCATTGAAATTTGATTAGGTCAAAGAACCAGTAGTTTCGTAGGTGGTAGTTTCGGAAACAGTTTCAATCAAAACCATTGAACTTTCGTTCAAAGAAAATGAAAGATAGTTTCGCAAGGAACCCTATCAGAATGAATAACTTTCGATCTAGGATCACAAAGAAATCAAAACCACCCAAGATCTATAGTTTCATATGAAGAACTGCAGTTTTGCATGATGAATCTGAAAATTCTCTTTTTCAAAAAAGGCCCAAAAATCACCAAAACTCACTCAAATCACAACCAATCTGAGATCTGATGATTTTAGAGGTTTCCCTAGCCTACACCACACTTTCCTCAATCAACTTTCATGGATAACACACGTAAAACAACTCCAAAATGATTGAAAAGATGATTATGTCAAAACTACCCAAAAACACAAATAATAAAGAGCACAAAGGCTCTGATACTATATTGTTGGTCCAACTGATCGATTGAATGTGCTTTTGATGAAGTTTTAACATTGAAATCCAGAAGATAAAACTTATTCTAATAGCTTATGCACCAAGTAATAATGAGGTATTGTTGGATCAAGAAGAAGGCTGGTGCAACCAAAACCAAACACTTAGACTATTTTTGGTACAACTTGTAAAGGACTTCTGAAGCTAAGTATAGAACTTCCGAAGGATATGGAGTTCTTCCAAAGACAAAGTGCAGAATCAACAGCCGAAGGAAAAGCTCCAACTTTCGAAGACAAAGTCTTCTCTTACGAAGTTCAAGACTTAGAAGAATTCAAAGACAATGACTTTCGAAGTAGAAGTCCCCAAGCCACGGAAGAAACAGCCTCTTTTGAAGTATAAAAGGCTTTGGAAGAACTTGTTCTTCCAAAGCCAATTAACCTTCGGAAGATGCTGCTATGAACTGGCGGACATAATTATGGTCTCTAACACTCCGCTGCAGACCTCTGATACTTCATGGCGTTTTCCCAAAAGGCCATGTAGTTGACCATACTTTATTCCACTCTTCACCTTTTATGTTAGTACAAATTGCCAACTTTAGTTGGTGACAAATGGTAAGTCATGGACATGTCATGACTACCATATCTTAGATAAGACATTATCTAAGATACCTTAAACTATAGCTTTGTAGTATCTGCTTTAGTTAGAGGATTCTAGCTGGTATCAAAGTATATCTGGCTGTAGATAGTAGTATATATATTTTCTCATTGTAACTCATGTAGTAAGCTTGTAAGAGTCTTGTAAACTTTGAATTGAGAATTAATATATACAAGTATCGTGAAAATTATTCTCTTGTGTTTCTTTGTGTTACTTAGTATATCATAATCAACTCTTAGAAGTACTCTTCTTGTTGAGTGTTTATTAGTGAAATACTTGTGTTGAGTATCAAAACTGGTCCTGTAATTGGTATCCGAGCTTTTTAGGCTCTTGATTTTGTGATCTAACCATCCTAATCAACCTTTTGTTCACTCACTCTTTTACTACACTCAAAACAAAGCCCTTAACCAGAAATCTAAATATGAAATGGGGACGATGACTAAAGCACCCATCATCACCCCAGAAAACTTCAGAAAATGGAGCAGACGTATATAAGAGTTCATCAGATATCATGACAGCCGCATGTGGAAATCCATTGCCGACGGTCCCTACAAGCCAAAGGTAGCTTCACCTGCTGGTGGTGGTGCCAAGATAGAGAAGGTAGTGGAGGACTACTCTGAAGAAGACCTTAAGCGGATAGACATTGATGAAAAGGCAATGACCTATTCTAATGACAGCAATACCCAACTCCATTATGGTGGGGTTTGAGTATTGCAAGATAGCTAGAGGACTGTTTGATGCTTTAACCCTGATTTACTCCAACTCTAATGATTCAAAGAAAGATTCCCTGACGCAACAATTTGAGAACTTTACTCATATTGCTGGAGAGATCTTACATCAGCAATACTTCAGGTACATGGATCTTTTCTCTTCCCTTTCGTTTGTGGGAATAGCTCCTGAATTGAGAGTCTCTCAAGGAAATTCATGAGTGCACTTCCCAATGAGTGGACATTCTACTATGTTTCCATCAAGAGAACAGAGAACCTGAACACACTCATAATGACTAAGCTATATGGTATTCTAGATGGATACCGTGTAGAGATAGAAAACAAGAGTGACCGTCAAGGAAGCAGACCTTCAAGCCTATTTCCTAGCACGCTCTCATGGTTGCTGAAGGCTCAAGACCCCCTCAACCTCAACAGTACCTATCTTACTCCCAATAGTCATCTACCTCTTTTGGGCCTTAGATCACATTTCCTGAGACTCTAAGGTCTCAACAGGCTCAACCCAGTCCCTTTCAAGACAGTTGTGCTTTTGTCTCAGGGAGTGGACACTCTAATGATTTTCAGTCCTGTTTTGAAGATCTAGAGTGTTTCAGCCCAGAGATATGGAATACATAGACATAGTCCAACAAAAGGCTCTGTTAACCTACAAGGAAAATAAGTTCTTTAAAAGAACTAGAAGGCAGTTCCCTCACAACCTAACAAGAAGCAAGTTCGGGTTTGACAAAGCAAAGGCCAAATGTTACAACTGTAACCAGTTGGGCCATTTTGCAAGGGAATGCAAAGCTCCTAAATCAAACCCGAGATCTGCTCATGCCTCCTCACATCATTCAACACCAAAAGCTGTTGAAAAATCAACTGAAACTGTTGCTGTAGCACAAGAAGTTGATTGGAGCTTTATGGTTCAAGATGTCACCTCTGCTCAGGCACTCATGGCTGGAACAGACAACTCTAAGGTATATGATCATCTTTGTACTCCAACCTGTATTGTTAAGGTTAAAATGTACCAGGAGTATAACATGGAAATTAAATCCGATATTGAGTCCTTAAACATCTTAAAAGCTGATTTTAAGAAGGTTGAATCTGACTATCAACATAAAATTAAGAAGTTAGAGAAAACAGTATCTTCTTTAAAACATAAGCACACAAATTACAGGACTCAAATCAAGGATTTAATATCCAAGTTAACTAAGGCTCAAGCCAAGCTAGTAATAGTTTAGGCTCAAGCAAGGAAGCATGCTATTTCTGAGCAAAACTTCTAAGCCATTCTTGTATCATCCTCCCACTCCAAAATTTGTTATCAAAACAAAGGTGGGTTGGGGACCAATGAGATTTCTTCACCACACTCTTATGAGTCTATTAGACAACCAAGGTGTGGTACTGAAGAGCAAGAGGTCCCATCTGCTAACCCATCTTCACTTGAGTTGAAGAATGATGCAACAATGGAGACCACCACAAGGAAGCAACAGGTAAATCAAACCATTTCTACACGTGATGATAACCCCTATCCACCAAAGCTAGAAGAAATCAGGCAAAAGCAAACAGAAGAATTGCCAAGAAAGTAGCTGAATCTAAGCTGAAGATTGACCCAAAGCAAAAGGGTGATTTCATTTCAGCTGGATTCCAGGTGGTAGGCACTTCCAATTTAGGAAATGAGTGTAGTACCAACACTCCTGTCCTGCCAAAGGATCAGAAGTCAAAAGGCAAGGCTGCAGAGGAAGACGAGCAGATTAAGAAACCTTAGCCCATAAGATCCCCAAAGATTAATATTACATGCATAATGTGTGGTCTGCAAAACTACTTGGCTAAAGATTGTTATTGCAATCCAGCAAGCACACATTATGCAAATAATGTTAAAAAGGAAGCAACCAAGGAAGGATTCACATTTGGACCTTATCACATGGTTCAAGTGATGAGAAAAGGAAATCTAGTTTCTGAAGCTAAGTTGCTTTCATAAGAAACTCATTTTTCTGAAGGGAAAATGGGTTCGGAAGTTAAGCCAAGGAAAGCTTAAAATAACAAAAGAGCCTCCTCAAAATCTTCCATGAAGAAGGCTACTTCAGAACAGAAGGAAGTGAATGCTTCTCCCAAAAACAAAGAAGCTTTGGAAGAGTGTCATGTTGCTCAAGCTTCAACAAGCTCATCTAAACTGATAAACCATGGGATGGAATGGAAGATCAGAGAAGATGTGACAACCATTCCTTACTTTTCAAAAACATCAATTGAACCCTTTATCATTCATTTTAGTTCAATTATGCCATCATCAATTGAAAAACTCAAGACCAGCGAGGCTTGGGTTTTCAATCAAAATTAACTTTTCACCTTATATGTAGGGACATTCACAAGACAAGAACAATAATGTATGGATAGTGAACAGTGGATGCTCCAGACACATGACCGGGAACATATCTCTACTTCAACAATTTTAACATTTTGATGGAGGTCCTATTCAATTTTGAGGTGAGACCGGAGGATACATTTCAGGAAGAGTAAGTGTATCCAATGGCTTGTTAATAGTTGACAAAGTAAACTTTATCAACTAGCTTGAACAAAATCTCCTAAGTGTTTCTCAATTCTGTGATCAAAAGCATCAAATGCTCTTCACAGAACATGAGTGCATCATCCTCAAATTTGGAATGACAATTCCTTAGGAATTGGTGCTTCTTAGATCTTCTAGAAAAGGGAATATGTACAAGCTAGATATGAACATTGCTTCCGTAATGGGTGAAGTATCATGCATTATTTTCAAACCTAATGGTGATGAGTCTGCCTTATGGCATAAACGCATGTGTCATTTAAAATTTAAAACCATGAATAAATTGCTTAAAAATAACTTGGTACATGGTGTGCCCAAAAAGAAATTTTTCTATAAAGACAACTGTGTAGCTTGCCTGAAAAGAAAGCAACATAGAGTTTCTCACAAATCCAAAGAGGTTAACTCTATTACAACCGCATTACACTTGTTGCATATGGATTTATTTGGTCCAACAAGTATAATGAGCATTGGAAGGAAATCATATTGCCTTGTGATAGTTGATGATTTTATAAGATTTACATGGGTATTCTTTTTAAAAACTAAAGATGAAACTGCTAAAACTTTAAAATCTTTTATTCTTAAAATTGAAAATCAAAGT
>BJCM01082020.1:0-19176 GCA_018326385.1 Flaveria bidentis | reverse complement strand
TAGCCTCGATCACCTCGACCCTCCCTAGTTCCTTTTGACCAATATCACCCCAACAGACGGGTGTTCTGCATCTCCTACCGTATAGTATCTCGTAAGGTGGCATACCAATGCTGGCATGATAACTGTTGTTGTATGAGAATTCGGCTAACGGTAGATGGTCATCCCAACTTCCCCCAAAATTAATCACACATGCCCGAAGCTTGTCGTCCAATGTCGAAATGGTCCTCTTGGGCTGACCATCAGTCTGGGGATGATAAGCAGTGCTAATATGTAACCTCGTCCCCAGAGCGTGGTGGAATTTCTTCCAAAAACGGGATGTAATCCAAGTGTCACGATCAAACACAATAGACACCAGCACACCATGACGAGTTACAATTTCCTTGATGAATACATCAGCCAATCTTTCAGATGAATCTGTTTCGCGGATCGGTAGGAAGTGAGCACTCTTCGTCAAGCGGTCAACAATCACCCATATACATCATACCCTTTCGGAGTACGCGTCAGCTTCGTAATGAAATCCATGATGATGTGCTCCCACTTCCATTCTGGTATATCCAAGGGAATCTTTCCGTACGGCTTTTGATGCTCGGCCTTCACTTGTAAGCAAGTAAGGCAAACTCACATACTCTATCACATCGCGCTTCATACCCGACCAGCAATAGTCTTTCTTCATGTCTTGGTACATTTTCGTAGCACCGGGATGAATAAAATATCGAGTCTTGTGATCTTCATCCATGATCTTGATACGTAGATCACCAAAATGAGGAATCCACATTCGTCCCAACCGGGTTGTCACACCAAATGTTTTTTCACCCAACTCCGCGACCAGACCTCTTATTCTTTCAGAGTTAAGATGATCTTCTTTCAATGCCTCATCTTGAAACTCTTTGACTTGCTTCATCACATCCGATGTCATGATCAGCTGATATGCCTTCACCCGAATCGGCTTGGGTATCTCTTTATGACTAAGGGCGTCCACCAACACATTGGCCTTGCCCGGATGGTAGTGGATCTGACAATTGTAATCCTTTATAAGCTCCAACCATCATCTCTTCCTCATGTTTAGATCTTTCTGCTCAAAGAAGTACTTCAAGCTCTTGTGGTCATTGAAAATGGTTCACTTCGTCTCGTACAGATAGTGCCTCCAAATCTTTAGTGCAAAGACCACGGCTGCTAGCTCCAGGTCATATGTAGGATAATTGACCTCATGAACCTTCAACTGTCAGGATGTATAGGCTATAACCTTTCCACTCTTCATTAACACACACCCAACCCCGAGTAGGAAGCATCATAATAAACCACCAGATCTTCACTTTCATCGGGTAATGACAAAATAGTATGAGTCAATCTCGCCTTCAGTTCTTTGAACTCCTTCTCTTGAGCTTGACCCCATACAAACTTCACATCCTTCCGGGTCAACTTAGTCAGTGGAGAAGCAATCTTAGAGAAGTCTTGGATAAACCTTGTATAGTAGCCCGCCAAACCCAAAAAGCTACGAATCTCGGATGACGTCTTAGGAGACTTACATTGCATCACCGCCTCCACCTTTGTTGGGTCCACCATGATCCCATCAGGATTCAACACATGACCCAAGAACTGAGCTTCACGCAACCAAAATGCGCACTTGTACAACTTGGTGTACAGCTTCTCCTTTCCCAACGTCTCCAAAACCTCCCGAATGTGGACGTCATGCTCAATCTCGCTCTTCGAATAAATCAGGATAACCTCAATAAACACAATCACTAATTTATCCAACATAGGCCGACACCCACGATTCATCAGATCCATAAAAGCAGCTGGCGCATTGGTCAAACCAAAAGACATGACAAGAAACTTGTAGTGACCAACGCGCATGCGAAAAGCTGTTTTAGGAACATCCTGCTCTTTGACCATCAGCTGATGGTAGCCCGATCGAAGATCTATTCTTGAGAACCAACTGGCACCTTGGAGCTGATCAAACAAATCATCTATTCTCGGTAAGGGGTACCGGTTCTTCACTATCAACTTATTCAACTCATGGTAGTCAATGCACATCCTTATACTACCGTCTTTCTTCTTTACAAATAGGACCAGAGCACTCCAAGGAGAGATACTCGGTCTAATGAACCCCTTATCAAGCAGCTCTTGCAACTGCTCCATCAACTCTTTCATCTTCGTCGGAGCCAACCGATACGGTGCCATGGCAACAGGCTGGGCACCCGGTATCAGATCAATTTGAAACTCGATCTCTGGCTCAGGTGGCACTCCTGATAAATCTCCTGGAAACACGTCTGGAAAGTCACGCACAACCGGTACATCAGACAGTTATGGTGTCGGCGTATCCACATCCTCTACATACGCCAAGTAGGCGCTACATCCACGCCTCATACACTTTCCCGCCACCTCTATTGAGATCACTTTCGGGATCGTCATGAACCGAACCCCATAAATGGTCACCGAACTCCCGTCAGGCGCTGTCAAGCAAATCATCTTCTTGCGACACACAATGTTCGCCTTGAAGTCTTCTAACCAATCCATCCCAAGAACCAAATCAAAACCGACCAAGGTCATCAAGAACGGTCTAACAGGAAACTTATGACCTTCTAGTTCCACATCACAGTTCTCAATCATCTTCTAAATCCTTGTAGACTTACCTATGGTAGTTTCTACATCGAATGGCACATTAACACGTCTACTACTAACAGGCAGGTTAGCACATAAAGCAGTAGAAATAAAACTCTTACTAGCACCCGAATCAAATACCACAGAAGTTAAAGTTTGGTTTACTAGAAACATACCTGACATGACATCAGGGTCCGTTCTAGCTTCCTCCTGTGTCATAGTGAATGCCCTTGCACTCACCCTTGGTCCATCACTCCCCGTCTTCTTCACCCCAGAACCCTTAGCCATCGGCTTCTTACAGTCTTTGATCATGTGGCTACTTTCCCCACAGTTGAAACACCTCGCACCTCTGTAATCTCTGGCCATATGACCAGGCTTCTCGCACTTGATATGGACATTTAACCCCCATCTACACTCGCCACTGTGCTCCTTTCCACATTTGCCACACTTTTTCGATCCCATACCCGGTGTGACCACACGACAATCTTCCACCCGTGCCTTCTTGTTACCCGTCAAGGCATCACCCCGACCAAACCCCTTTCCATTCCAATTCCGATCACCACCACCCTTCTTTCTACCTTCAGCCACCACCACTACAACCTTCACATCATACAATCTCCCAGCTAAATTCACCGTAGACCTAAACATGCTTGGTCAAGTGGCGATCATGTGCCTGCGGATATCTGCTGGCAAGCCCTGAATGTACCTCTTGATCTTCCGCAACAGAGGCGTCACCTGATCCGGCACCAGACGTGCCATCTCGTTGAACTTCGTAGTGTACTGCTGATGGGTCATGGTTCCTGCCTCCAGCTGCAGGAACGCCCTTTCAACCTTGTCCACCTCCCGGTGAGGACAAAACTCCTCAATTACCAACTTCTTCAGCTTGGACCATCTCATCCTCCGAATAGCCCTTTTACCCTCAACTTGGACAATGTTGTCCCACCCGCATAAAGTTGAGTCCACGAAGGAATGGGCAGCAAACTTTATTTTCTAATATTTAACACAGTTTCCATTTCTCTCACCCATCGGTGAGTAGGGGTAGCAGTGCCGTTACCATCAAAAGTAGGGGGCTTGCATCTTTGAAACGCCCCATAATTACAGCCTCTTGTCACCTCCTTCACGGGCTCTTCTTTCTCCTTCTCTTCTTCATTATCCAAGAGAACCGTTTTAGGATCCGGTTGCTCCCGTCCTCCCGAGGACCTATTCCTATCTTTCCTTTCCCCTTCTTGTACAGCCTTGATAACTTTGGTCACTACAGACGGTAAGATTGTCTGCATGACCTCATGCACCTCTTCAACCACCACCTCTTTCACCGAGGCCCTTAAGTTTGCACTCTCATCACCACCCTCCGGATAAGGAGTCTCGGGTTCTTTATGAACCACCTTTTCGATTCTAGGTCTTCCTCTTGTGACCCGTGTTCCAGCACCACGTCCACCACCACCTCCACCACGAGAGGCTTTCGAAGATCTACCACCGGCCATTCACACGCACACTTAAAGATTCAAACACCAACACGGTCATTCAACTAAACAACTCAGTTTATGTAAGGTATAGTAATCCTTAATTATAGTGGCCAGTTGTGATTGGCCACTTACTTTACTCTTCATACCCCACACATTATCTGGCCTGACTACATCAGTATTTAAATCTACAAACAACACATAACCACATACCATGCGCACATAATACCGGTTAACAATAAAGAAAATACCTGAGGGCACGCAGCTACTCAGACTGGCACCCCTTTCCCTTCCATCCCATTTTCAATATAAGTTAAGGTTTATTTTGAAAATTTACCCAATTCACTTAAACTTTGGCTCTAATACCAACTTCTAAGGCCCCATTCCCGGGACGCTTATAGCTGGTTGATCATCACACAAAAACATATATTTTCATTTATCTTACATAAACATTGCAGCGGAAAAATTCAAAAATGAAATTTCATTTCATTATAAAAGCTTTTTCAAAATAATACATCGTTAACCAATTCAAAATACATTGTTGCATTACATCACAAAAGCCTTATATATATGGATGCCATCCAAAAGAGCTGAGTAGCCGCCCCGTGCCATCCTCAACAATCATTACCTACCAACTTGAAACACATAAAAGTCAGCGTTACCGAGTGACTTCTAGTTTTAAAATAAAACATACTTTTCTTTTGTTAAAACCGTTCTTTACGTTCATGCGATCATACATCATATGTACACATAGATAATAACATTATTATCTTCATCTTTCATTTATTCATACAATCATTCTTTCCTTCGTACGTTAATTACTTTCGATGACATGTACATTGCCCCGTACATTGTGCACGAAGCGGGTAACTGAGCCTGAGGTCTTTCATAGACCTTGAACATTGTGCACGAAGCTGGCTCAAGTACCTATGGCAAATACATTAATCACTTATCATTTCTTTTTCATTTTTTAGCAATGCCATATGCTATACCCCAAACATTGTGCACGAAGCGGGTAATTGGGCCTGAGGTCTTTCATAGACCTCGAACATTGTGCACGAAGCTGACTCTAGCACCTAGGGCAAGAGGCAAGGATCCCATACATATGGTCAATCACAAAGATTGGACCCCAGTGTGCATCCTTCGAGGTAGCTAACCCACACACCGTTGAGCTAACACCTTCATTGGGTGTGCACATTCATACATTGGCTTGCAAGCCTTTCTCACATTCATTCGTTCATTAATACGTGCATTCATTCATCATGTTCCTCTTTTCATTATCTTTCACTTTACGTTACATAATACTTTCATTTCATTCATTAACATTCATCGTAAAGCCACGGGAAAGATAAATATACATCATAATGAGGAACATCAACATACACAGTCATCATCATACAAGGAAACATCATACATAACATACATCATGCATAAACATGCAAAATCATCATCATGCCCAATATAACCTCTAAGGCCTCTATAATCATCTTACATGAACTTACGGGAACTTCCACGACAAAAATTACATCTACACTTTCCCCCGAAAGTTAGTGATTAAACTACATTTTTCCTCGGGTACCACATCCCTATTCGGGCGTATAGACACCCTTCAGTCGCATGGCCTCCATGCGACTGAACATCATGTGAATGACCTCATATGGATAGACTCAATGCGGATGAGTCCTTATGCGAATGGAGCTAATTTGAATGGACCTCATGCGGATGAAGCAAATGTGGATGAGCACTTATGCGACTAGACCCTCAGTCGCATGAATCCCCATTCGACTGACCCCCAATCGTGCGAATGAACTCTCAATCGTACGAATGAACCTCAATCGCACCTTATTCGGCCGTATGGCCTTCATTCGGTCGCCTAGCCCTAGCTGATGCAGAATGCAGTTCATCCCTAACCCAATCTGCCATTTTCGACATCCAAGCTCATCCAAACCCATTCTAAGCCCAAATCAACCATCCTAAACCTTAGGAATGCATAACAATACACCATTCAAGCACACTGATGCTCAAAGGCGAGACCCAAACGAATCATACACATACACACACACACAAACGGGTCAAACACACACACACACTACAAAAACCCGATTTTTAGATGTGTTCCAGCCCCAAAACAATTAAAAAACGTGTAAAAGAGGGGTCCTAGAACTCACACAAACAACCACAACGAGAAGAGCTTCTATAAGACTCGCTACACGATGATTTTGCTCTCTTGAATCAACTCGAACCAACTTTTCTCCCTTTTTCTCTTTTCTTTCTTTCTTTGCTAATATTTTGCAGACGTGGGGATGGTGTGGGCTGCCCTCCCCTCTTATGCTCCTTCTCTTCTGAATTTTCTCGTGTTTTGGCAAGTTTGGTCCCCTGACTTTGAACTTTATTTATGTTTCTTCCTTTGTCGGCTTCAAAGAAAATATCCGGGTGTTACTGCATGGTTAACCCGCCGAGTCAAAGGATTGAGCTATACTTGCATGGTTTAGATTTGGAGATTCAGAGTATGGTGACTGCTGCAAATCTCCTTACTATTCAACAAGTTATATGACTAGGTCACAGGCTCACTGACCAAGTCATGGAGCAAGGGAGGTTAACCAAGCGTTGCGCAGTGGCAAGCGTGCCGGACAACAAACGTAAGTGGAAAAATAAAACTACCAAGGGATCGCCATCAGGCAATCAACCTCAGCAACATCAACCTCAACAACAACATCAACATAGATGGTTTGATAACAATCGCAACTTTAACGAATCATCTTCATCATCTCAAAGACCAAGTGGATACGTGGGGAAAAATCCAAGTTGCAATCGATGTAACTACCACCATACTGGTAGGTGTGATAGCTTCTGATGCTAGTGTTGTGGGAAGGTTGGACACGCAACAAAGGATTATCGTGGAGAATTGATGAAGAAAGCTCAACAGCCTCAACAACCTTAGTAGCCTCAGTCGCCTCATGAAACACCAAAGGGTTGCTTTGAGTGTGGAAAGGAAGGGCATTTCAAGAAAAAATGTCCTTAAGTGAGAAGAAATGGGAATGGCAACGGTAATTGTCACACCCGACCGACGGCAGAATCATCAAGGTGGACGAATGTGAAATGATTGTTCGTGGCACATGGAACTAAATAAGTTATAATGTTAATAAATATCATTTTTGTTGAACATTACAAGACAATTAAATATTTACAATACAAAAAAGATATAGACAAAAACATAAGACTTTCAATTAACTAAGTCCAAGTCCTATATGAGCACGAAGAGATCATCAAGAAGTAAACCTGAAACATGTTAAAAATAAAGGGTCAACTTTGAAAGTTGGTGCGATCCATAGTTTTCATACAATAGTATATAAAAGATAGCAATTCTTGTTATAAGTTAGTGAACAAAGTAACTAGGGATTTAAGACAGATGCACAATCAAACCTCGACAGTTTACATGTTTCCACATTTATAAGTTTATACGATTAGCTAAGTGTACTTGGATTAACCAAGCAGGCTTGTCAAGCCCATAGATCTATGACTTCGCCAGGCTAGCAATAGTTAATGATTGTACATATAATCGTCAATACATGGTAATTACTAAGATCAACTAACCACAACATACAAGTGAATTGCCATAAGTTTACAAGAATCAAACATTTTACAAGTGCAATGGTTATAATGTAACATGTTTCACCCTAAAGTGTAAAAATATGAAAAGGGGGTATAGAAATTCTCACATGGAAAACTCACGTGCTATAAGTTGCACTTCAAATACAATAAGAAGATAAGATGGTTCCAACGATTCCTTTACGATTCAACCTAAGATTTGGTGTCTTAGGATTAGAATAAAGATAATATTCAAAAGCAAATATGAATTAGGGTTTCATTTGAAAATTTAGGGGTTTTAATTATTAATTCAAATAAGGTAATGTAATCGTTATGTTTTGGTTCAATAAATATGATATAAACCAACTAAGGTTGATAATGATAATGAATATTTCAATAGTTGATTTTAATAAAGATAATGTGTGAAAAGAAATAATTAATATAATTATTTATTTAAATTTGATAAAGAAAATTAATTGAATACTTAGTTAAATGACTTTAAAATTATTTAAAACCATTTTATAAAGTTAATTTTTATATAATTTATTATATAGGTTTAATAATATCAAGCCTTTAAAATAAAAACGAAGTATAATACAAAGTTATATTGTTCTATAACTTTCAAGAATCTTAAATGAATTTTTATGGAATAACTTTATTAACTAATTACATATAACATGGTTAAATAAATAAATGAATAATTAATTATTTAAATAAAATATAGATTTGTAATGTTTTAAAATAAATCTACATTTGAACCATAATAGGTTTATAACATTTAAATTACATAAAATAATTAATAATATTGTTATAATCTTGGTTATTCTTTTAAAGATAATCAAATTATAGAAAAAATTATATGTTTTAAAATATTTAAAACTTAGTTTAATAATTTCTAAAATGTTTTAGTTATCTGAATAATTTTTAAATTTTGATTTAATAACATAAATAAAGTTTTTGAGATTTAAAATACATAGAATTGACTGAAAGAAAAATAATTGTTGGAGGCTGGGGTCGAACCCCACACCTCTAGTGTGTAAGTGTAGTGTGTTAACCGGTTGGGCTATAGCCCATACTTGTTACAATTTCGAATGTAAATCTTTAAATGCATTTATTCAAACAACCCCTAAATCACCAAGAACCCTAGAACCAATTCGATTCCAATTGATCCTCAAAATTATTAAGATAACGAATTTGATATTAGGGCTTTGTTTCCCCATGTTAAACCGAGTCTAATGATGTGTGAAACTTACGTGATTGAGTTCGAGTTGATGATCTCAAGTTTAAGAACGAGTCGCGACGGGTGGAAGTTGCTTTGTGGTGATTGAGTTGATCATAATCAAATTATTTTCGTATGAAGCTTCAGAGAGTGTTTATGATTCAAAGCGCTCACTCAATTTTAAGTTAAAAAGCTCAGAAGAAAGATTTCAACTAAGTTGGAGGTTCAAGAAAATGATGATGATCGAACACGGGGTGCGGGTGTTTCAGATTGTAAGGCCTCGTTCCCGGAACGTTTACAGCTGGTAAATCATTGCACATAAAACATATAATATACATTTAATCATTCATAAAACATTGTAGCGGAAACATAAAAAAACTTTTCATATCATTACAAATTCTTTTGCAAGTTAATACAAGCGTTCATTTTAAAACATCATTCGTTCGCATTAAAATGCAAAAACATTAACAAAAGAATGCCATCCAAATGCCGAGTAGCCGCCTCGTGCCATCCTTAGCAATCATTCTCCGCCAACTGGAAACTCATAAAAGTCAGTGTTGCTGAGTGAGTTCTAGTTTTATAATAAAACATATTTTACTTTCATTAAAAACCGTTCATTACTTTTTCATAATCACTCATCATACGTACACATAGTTTATATCATTATTATCTTCTTCATTCATTCGTTCATCTTTACATCTTTTCTTGCGCATCTGATGTCTTCCGTACCAATACAATGTGCTACACCCCAAACTATATGGCTACTGGGCCGAAGTATATAAATAGACTGCTAAACATGGTGACGTAGTACCAGGGGTAAGCGGTAGAGGTTTTATACAAATGGTCGATCACAAAGAAAGACCCCGATGTGCATCCCCCCGGGGTAGTGAACCCGCACACCATTGCGCTAACACCTTATAATTGGCGTGTCCCGATATCCAATGCCTGCAAAACTTTCATTACTTTCATCATTCATTAATGCACGCATTGAACATGTTCCACTTTTCATTATCTTCCACTTTACGTTACATAATACTTTCATTTCCTTCATTAACATTCATCAAAACAAGGAACACAACATATACAGGCATCACATCATACATGGCAACATCAAACATAACATGCATGATGCATCAACATGCAACATCATCATCATCATGCCCAACATAACCTCTAAGGTATCTACCATCACCTTACATGAACTTACGAGAACATCCACGTCAATGCTTACATCTGCACTTTCCCCCGAAACTCAGATGTCAAACTACGCTTCTCCTTGGGTGCAACAACCCTATTCGGGCGTATGTACACCCTTCAGTCGCCTGAACTCCATGCGACTGAACCTCCATGCGACTGAACATCATGCGAATGGACCAATGCGGATGAGTCCTATGCGAATGGAACAAATGCGGATGGACCTCATGCGAATGAAAGTAATGCGGATGAGCACTTATGCGAATGGACCCTCAGTCACATGATTCCCAATACGACTGGCTCTCAGTCGCACGAATGAACCATCACTCATGAAAATGAATCCCAATCATACGAATGAACCTCAATCGCACCTTATTCGGCCGTATGGCTTCCATTCGGTCGCATAGCCTTGCTGATGCAGAATGCAGTTCATCCCGAACCCAATCTGCCATTTTCGACCTCCAAACTCATCCAAACTTATTCTAAGCCCAAATCAACCATTCTAAACCTTAGGAATGCATACCACAACACCATTCAAGCACACATAAGCTCAAACACAAGACCCAAACGAATCATACACACACATACACATACATAAACGGGTCAAACACACACACACATAAAAACCCGATTTTCAGATTCCAAAACATGTAAAAGAGGGATCCTAGAACTCACACAAATGAACACAACGAGAAGAGGTTCGATTTCACTCGCTACACGACGGTTTTCGAGTTTGAATCTACCCGAACCAATCTTTTTCTCTCCTTTTATCTTCCTTCTCTCTTTTGGCTGATTTGTGGGTGTGGGGAGAGGGTAAGGGCTGCCCTCTCCCTTTAAATACCCCCACTCACCCAACTTTCTCTAATTGGTGAGTTTGGTCCCTCGACTTTGGACTTTATTTCTTTTTCTTCATTTGTCGGGTTCAAAATAAATAAATAACCGGGTGTTACAAGTCCACCCCCTTAAATAGGTTTCGTCCCCGAAACCTGTTATTCCTCGAACAAACGTGGGTAATGCTGCCTCATTTCTTCCTTAGTTTCCCACTTTGACTCGGATCCCTTCCTGTGCTTCCACTGTACACGCACAAGAGGAACCACTTTATTACTCAGCTTCTTCTTTTTTCGATCGATGATTGCCACTGGTTGCTCCACATATTTGAGTCGTTCGTCTACTTCGATATCTTCCAATGGAACAATCATATCTTCGTTTGCCTAGAACTTCCTTTGATGAGATACGTGGAATGTCGGGTGAATTCCACTTAACTCATCCAGTAATTCAAGTCTATAGTGTTTGGGTTTGTTAGAACAAGATACATAGTTTAACCATTTAAACTTTGTAAAAACGCAGCGGAATAATAAATTTATAACCTTGTTCGTAAGCTGAAAAAACAAGTTCTATTTGATGTTATAAGTTGTAAACAAACCCAAGAACAAAAGGATCTTTTATATGTGAAAGTAACTAGCTATGAAACATAAAACACGCATTATGGACAGCCATATAGAAGCTGCCTTAATCTACCTTTGAGCTGCCAAAAGTGACGAAATGAGGATGATATGAAGCAAGAAATCGACCAAGTCACCAAGGGAGGTCCTCTCAAGTTTGTATACCCCAAGCTTGATAGCAAAACCTTCTTGTTAGGCAGAATCTACACTAAGAACCACTTCAAAACCCCTCTTTTCTTTGATGCTACTGCCGTGAGTTTTTGGAGGAGAAGAGAGAGTGTTTTTGTGTTCTTTTGCATCTATTGAGAGAAGAGAGTTGTTGAGTGCAAGACTTAGTAAAAGATGTGTGTTCTCAAGAAAGGAAAAGTGCCAATGAATCAAGGGGTGGGGGGCGGCCGAAATTTTTATTTTAAAAGGGTTTCCCCCCTTAAACAAAACACACATTATATTAAACTTAGTCATCTAATTAGTTATACAATTAACCATTTAATTATATAAGTTATACACTCTTATTATTATTTGATGTTATCTAACTTACTTAAATAACACTTCAAATAATATTATTGAACAAAATATTCTCATAAGTTGTTCCTTCTCATATAAACTTATTTAGAAAACCCATTTTTTAAGTTGGTGTAAATATTTAATTGCATGATCATATCATCAATTAAATATTAATTGGTGTTTGCTAAGCTTGTTATTGGGTATAACCCGACTTGGATTATAACGTACTAACCGCATCAATATTCTACGTGTCTTGGGCATATAGAATCGTACAAAAATATCATTGACTTCTATTTCTATTGAGAAGATTCTAGCATATGCTAACATCCAAAATGCTAAAGTTGTCGAGATTACTACAACACATTCAACAAAAGAAGCAATTGGCGAAAAGGAAGAAGTGCTGAAAGCCTTTATGGTGAAAGAGGTGCATGAAGCTGTTGCAATATCTGAGATCACAAATGAGCTATATAATAATCTTTGTACTACTTCTTGTGTTAAAAAAATTCAAAGATACAAATTTTACAATGAGAACTTGATTTTAGAAGTTGACAAACTTTAATATCAAGCTCAAAAATATAAATCTAATGAACATATTTTCAAAGAAAAGCTACATGAATTAAATAAATCAATTTATCAATTACAACTTAATATTCATGATAAAGAATGTACAAATAATAATTTGTCAAAACTTAATGATGAACTAGCTTTAAAAATAAACAAACTAAACAATGAAATCTTATCTGCTGAACTTAGAGTTGAGAAATTTGAACTTTCTTTATATATGGTCGAAGGCATAATTAAATCCTAACTGACACAAAAGATCAATAGTGGTAAGAGTGGCATTGGATTCTCTAAAATAGCACCACCCATTAATCATGGTTATTCATGCTTGCCTTCATCACTTACATAACAGATGAAGATATTAGCTATGGTTTAGGATTTCAACCAATGTGTGACTTAAAACCCTCAGTCAACACTCATTTAACTGTTGATCCATTCACAAAAACAAAAATTAAACTCAATGATTCTAATTTTTGTGCATAAAATGTGAAGAATGAGGGTTTTTTGAAATATTCGAATAGTGATGATGATTTAGATTTTCAAGATAATAAAAATAGAAATTTTACTGAAAATATATCTACTTGTAATCCATCACTATTAGTCAATGAAAAGTCTGATTTTTCTATTCTCAAGACTGATTGTTTGATTGATTCTACAAAACAAAAAAAGTTAAAAACAAATATCATTCATAGTGAAAAATCTTGTAAAAGAAAACAATCAATTAAATCATTATCTGACTTGAAAATTAATTTCAAGAACAGATTTGTTTCAAAAAGAAATATAGACAAGGTAGATTATATTTTTAAATAAACGAATACTTGATTCTTTAAAAATAAAATTCCTAATGATGCTAACCTTGTGAAACAAGAAGTTTGTACTTCAGGTGGCACTAAAACTAGTCTAATTCTAGTATCTGTGTCTCAAAATGTTAAAGCTACAGCTCATGTCTCATTGGCTTCAAGTCAAAATCAACAAATAAAGAAGCATTCCTCTATTCTTTCATAGAAAATTAGAAAATTTTATGTTGATAAAGAGAAACGAGAGACTTTTAAATAATCATATGAACCAGAGAAAAACTAAAGCCGGATTCTATGATAACTTTAGTGGTTATCATTAATAGTTCGAGAGAAATACACGAGTGAATAATGTTTCTTAGAAACCATGTTGCTATGTTTATGGAAAGCCAAATCATACGAAAAGAAATTGTATTCATTCACACAAATCAATAAGTATACAACGATTTCATATTTTCATTTCACATAATAGAAAATAATTTTTTGACAATGCTAAGTTTAATAAAGATTCAACGTATATGAAATCTTTTATTGCAAAACCAAAAATTTTGATAAACGATAATTGAGCCAAATAAATGTGATTAAGAAATCTTAAAGTGTTGACGAAAGCAATATAAATTTCATGAATGATAATTTGAAGAAAAATAATAGAAAATTGACAAAAACGACTCAAAAATGAAAAATTAAGGTCAAAATTATAGTTTTAAATATTGTTGATGATTATGTGTTTAATGATAAAAGAGATATGCTTTTAAATTATGTAACATACTTGGATGAAAACAATATTTTTAAGTCAACGATGGCTTGGTTTCCTAAAACTGATTAAATTTGTCAATATGTGCAGGAACAACCATGGAAAGCTATTGATAGCTTATGGCATGTTGATAGCATTTGTTCTAGATACATGACTGGTAACATATCACCGTTAAATAATGTGCAACCTCATAATGGTGGTTTTATTATTTTGAGGTAAATTACAAAGAAAGGTATAGTGGCAAATGGTGTATTAAGTTTTGAAAGCATAAGTTTCTTGAGCAATTAAAACACAATCTACTAAGTATGTCTCAAATTAGTGATAAACGTTATTCAACATATTTTACTGATAAAGAATGTCTTATTATTAAACTTAGTTTTATAATACCTAATTAATGAGTATTATTAAGGACTCCAAGAGACAATGATACATATTTGTTGGACATGAATGGTTCACATTGGTGATAGCTTCATGTTTGTTATCAAAAGCCTTAAAAAGTGATTCAATGTTATGGCATTGTTGTATTGGACATGTCAATATTAAGAATATGAACAAGTTGGTAAAAGAAAAGCATGTTGTGGGTTTACATTTGAAAGAATTTCAACTTATTGAATATCGTCGGTCATGTTCAAAAGATAAACATTACAAGGTTTCTCAAAAGCAGTTCTACATACTAAAATTAAATCCATCCTTCAATTGTTACACATAGATTTATTTGGTCCTATGAGGGTGTTGAATATTGTTTGGTTACTACTGATGATTATTTTAGATTTACTTGGGTTTTTAGCAACAAAGGATGAAATGGCTCACTTGCTAATAAAGTTCATAACTCTTGTGGAAAATCAGACTGATAAGAAGATAAAGTGAATTAGAAGTGATAATAGAATAGAACTTCGTAATCACATATTGAATGAATTCTATGACTAAAAGGGGATAACGAGACAATTCAATACAACAGAAACTCCAAAATAAAATAGCATTGCTGAAAGAAGAATTCGAACATTGATTGAAGCAGCTCAAATAATGCTATCTGCTACAAAACTTCCATCATTCTTTTGGGCAGAAGTTGTCAATACCACTAGTTATATTTAGAATCATGTCTTGATAAACAAACTACAAAATATGATTGCTTATGAAATATTCTTTGAACATAAACCCAAAGTCAAATATTTGAAAAGTTTTGATTATTGTTGTACTTTGTTACACATATCTAATTCAAAATCTAAATTTGATGAAAAGGCCAATGATTGTTACTTTGTTGGATACTCCTCGAAAAAAGTGACATATCGGGTTTATAATAAAAGAACTAAATAGATTATAGTTATTTGATATAGATAGGCACGGATCTAATAAAACTGATAACTGATCTGCTCCTGCTTGGGTATATGACTGTGCTTTATTGTTTGACCATCTTTAATCGATCTTTTGTTTCTCTATAGATAATTAACCTTTGACATCATCCATTCATGATGTATTTTCTGATGATGTTGGATCTATATCATATTCAATCAAAAGGATATCTTCAAACATAAGTTTTTCTTCAAATGATTTAGTTGTTCAACCTTCTAATCTAATTATGGATCATACTCTTGATTCAGTTGCCTCTTCATCACAAGAGTCTGAATTAAGTCCAGTCAATCAAGTTATTGAACAAGCTTCACATGATTCAAATACAATTTCTTCTTCTACACAAGATGTTCTAATTGCAATAATTCAAGTTTGTTTTGAAGATTCCTCTGCTGAGTAAAATTCATCAGAAATAATAGCTTGTGACATTAACCAAGAGGAAAGTATTGTTTAATGTCCAAAAGGAGGAATTATTAAGAATGAACCTGTTGGTTACATCTCTAACTTAGATGAAATTATTTCTAAAGATGAAATTCCTTAATTGAGAATTCATAAAGATCATCCAACTGATGCAATTATTGGTCCGTTATCTCAAGGTGTTCGCATATGCTACAGATCTCAAATAGTGTTGACGAATGTAGAAATGGTATTGAACGAAAATAGCTTGGTTGAAGAAATGCAAAATGAACTGATGCCATTATGTATAGCATTTATATGAATTCCAAATGATAAGTTGCATATTGGGACGAAATGGATATTTCGCAATAAGATGGATGAAAAATGTATTATTGTTCGCTACAAGGCTAGACTAATTGTACAAGGATTCTATCAAATTAAGGTTTTGATTATGAAGAAGTCTATGCTCATGTGGCTAGACTTGAAGCAATTCGTATCTTTCTGGTATATGCTTCCTTCATAAATTTCAAGATTCATCAAATGGATGTTAAGATTGATTTCTTGTATGGTGAGTTGAAAAAGGAAACCTATGTTTGTCAGCCACCTGGTTTCAAAGATCCAGATCATTCTGATTATGTTTACAAGTTAGACAAAGAACTCTATAGGTTACATCAAGCACCTCGTGCTTGGTATGCTACTCTTACTAAACATTTGCTTGCAAATGGATATACTAGAGGTGCTATTTATCAAACTCTATTCGTACAAAAGACCAGTGATAATGTTGTTCTTGTTCAAATTTATGTTGGTGATATCATTTTTCGATCTATGAATGATGATATGTGTAAAGAGTTTGAAATGGTGATGAAGAAGAAGTTTAAGACGAGTTCACTTGGAAACCTATAGTTTTTCTTGGGTATCCAAGCAAACAAGACGACTAGGGTATTTTGATACATCAAGAGAAATATGTTCATAGTATTCTGAAAAGAATACAAGTTTCAAGATTTCAAGATTACACCAAATCCTATGTCATCTCATCCCACTTTACCTCCTTATCTCACAGGTGAAGACGTTGATAAACTTTTGTACAATTTAATGATGGATCCTTGATGTATCTCTCTGCAAGTAGACCAACAACGACTTGGACTTTGGTATTCTAGGAATTCTGAATTTAACTTACATGCTTATACTGATAGTGATTACGATGATTGTAATTTGGATAGTAAATCAACCAAAGGTGGTTGTCAATTTCTTATTTCTTGGCAATGAAAAAAGCAGAACACTTTTTTTACATCCACTTCAGAAGCTGAATATGTGGCTGCTTCTAGCTGTTGTTCCCAAATTATTTGGATTCAATAACAATATCTCGATTATGGTCTTAATATTTCTAACACCATAATTTGATGTGATAATTCTACAGTCTTAAACATAGTGAAGAATCTTATTCATCACTAAAAAAACAAACCGTTCGTATGCATTTTATCCATGAGTGTTTTGATAAAAAAAATATTCATATTATTCAAGTCACATCTGATAGAAACATTTTTGACTTGTTTACCGATGCATTTGATCATTTCTGGTTTGACTTTCTTGTCAAATCTTTAGGAATGATTAAGTTTGGTTGATTGACCAGAACCTAACCCTAAAAATATTTTTCTTTTATCGTTCATCAAAATTATTATTTTCTAAAAGATAATCATAATTTTATAAGTAGAGATTAAAAAATATAATACAAAAAGGTTTTTGTTTTAGGGGGGGGGGGGTAACTTTGAAAAAATTCAAAAGGATTTGGTTCATTTGATAAACATTACAAAACTTAATTTTTTATGTTTGTAGGAAATGATAGTACATTTTTTAAATTTTGTTATATTACATACAAATGCTTAAAAAGAATTGAATTGTTTTTGTTTGATATGTTGATAGGCTCTACTTCGAAGAATGAAAAGCTAAATGTTTGTGATGTATTGGAACTAAATCCACTATGACTAAAGCGAGTAGTATATCAAAGTGTTGTTGTAACACTGATTCTGTATTATAATAGATTAAGAGTTACAGTCTTGTCATATTCAAGCTCGTCATTCTCTGTAGATATTATATGAAGAGGCTAAAGCAACCAAACACTTAAAGTCTTTCTGCATGCATGCTGCACAAGTACTGAAGAAGAATGCTTCGGAAGTTTCATACAAGCAATAGAAATATTCTAAGTGTGAAATCTTCCGAAGCCAAGACCAATATCTTCCGAAGCCAAAGATGAAGTCTTCCGAAGCTTCAGAGACAAAGTCTTCAGAAGCTCAACTCTTGAAGACAGATTTCTTCCAAAAACTTTTAACAGCAAGCTTTATCTGATGTACTTTTCCATAAAGCTGGACCCCTTTCCGCTGTGACTTTGTAAAGTCACCAACTTGCATGAGTTGGTGAAAAGGTCCATGCTTTTGGTAACTGTACATTGAGGTCTTGAGTTTGTAACTTTCTACTTCATGTACTTTATCCTTTTTGTAATAGATAAGGATGTGAGCTATGGCATGTCATAGTCACAAAGTTAAAAAGGCAATCTGCCTTTTTGACCCTACAATTGATTTTGTGTTGTGTCTAGTCAATTGTATCCAGCTGGCTTTCATGGTATGGTCGGCTGTAGGATGTAGTATAAGTATCCATGTTCTTGTAACTTTCCTTTATGCTTTGTAACACTTGTAATAGAACATTGAGAAGGTAATATATTGCAATCTTGAATACCATCTCCTTGTGTAGCTTGCTCTTGTGTTCTGTCTCTTAATTACTTGTGTTCTTAGTGTCTTTACTTGTGGATAATCCAGTTTATTGTTTGATTAAGTTGATTTACTCTCCTCTTTGTGTTGTTGTGTTGTAAGTTGACCACCCTTCAACGGTTCTGCATTTGGTATCAGAGCATCTTAGGCTCTTGATATAAGATCTCACCATCTTAAGATCCCTCACACACACAAACACTCAACTTTTCAAATGGCAGCCATTTCCAAGACTGACATGGAAACTGGAACCATGAACAAATCCCCACTGATCACTCTTGAAGATTTTGATACCTCATGTCTAAGATTGGAAGGTTTCATTAGGTCTCTAGACTCAAGAATATGGGAATCTGTTGAGAATGGACCTTACATACCAAGCACCCCTTCTGCTGCTGGTGGTGGTATGATCCCCAAGGCTGTGGCAAACTACTCTGATGAAGTCAGGAAGAGAGTAGAGATTGATAGAAAAGCCATGACAACCCTTCAGACTGCTCTTCCAAACTCTGTATACAGAGGTTTCAAGAAATGCAAAATAGCTAAGCAGTTGTGGGATGCAT
>BJCM01082011.1:0-13388 GCA_018326385.1 Flaveria bidentis | reverse complement strand
ATATTAATTAGGCTCGTTATTTCAATGACAAAAATGTAATTAATGGTTTTATTTATAATAATAATATAGGTATAATGGTGCGTTTGATGGTGATGAAAGTAATATGGACAAGGTTTTTAAATAATAATTGTGTAATGACAGAGCATAAGCGTTTTCACATTGGTAAATCATAAAGGTGAGGAATGACAAGTTAACGGAAAGATGACGGAAATACGTCAATAGACGGACCTTTGGTGACGGATGTCACATGCAACCACATAGCTTTCTTGACTCCTTCAGTCAATGCTATGTACTCAGCCCTCTGTTGTAGATAATGCCACTACATACTGCAATTGAGCTTTCCAACTAACCAAGTTGCCCATCACTTGAAATGCATATCCTGTAATAGATCTATCTCTATCCAGATCCTTGGAAAAATCTAAATCAACATAACCAACAACCCTATTATTCTTCCCATGTCCATGACACCCAAACACTAAACCATAGTGCTTAGTAACCCTAAGATACCTCAATATCCATTTCATAGCAACCCAATGAGCTTTACCTAGATTTGACAAATACCTGCTGACTAAACTCATAGTATACCCAATATCTGGCCTTGTACAAACCATCAAGTACATCAAGCACCCAACGACATTGGCATAAGGCACTTTCTCCATATATCTAACTTAGGACAATCAGAGCTTGACAGTTTAATATGAGCACCTATTGGAACAACAACTGGCTTCACATTATCCATCCTATAGTTACTTAGTACCTTCTCCAAGTAAGACCTTTGAGACAGCTCCAACACCCTGTGCTCTCTATCTCTTGAGATCTTCATGCCCAATATCTTCTTTGCTTCACCTAGATCTTTCATCTCAAACTCTGAGATAAACATCTTCTTAGTATCTTCAACTTCTGCCAAGTCAGGACAAGCCACCAACATGTCATTAACATACAGCAACAAATACACAAATATGTTCACATTGTATTCCTTAAAATAGACACAACTATCATAATTGCTCCTTAAAATACACAAATATGTTCACACTGTCACCATTTGTTCATCAAACCTTTTATACCATTGTCTAGGAGATTACTTCAATCCTTACAAGGACTTCTTAAGTATACATACTTTATCTTCCTATCCCTTAACCTCAAACCCCTCTAGTTGCTTCATATAGATGGTTTCATCTAAATTACCATGTAAAAACGCAGTTTTCACATCCAACTTATGTAACTCCACATCCATTAAAGCAGTTAATGATAGCATAACCCTAATAGATGAATGTTTCACAACAAATGAGAATATCTTATTTTAATCCACCCATGGCTTTTAAGTAAACCCTTTAGCTACTAATCTAGCCTTGTACCTAGGAGGTTCACCTTTAGACATCCTATCTTTTAGTTTAAATAAGCACTTACATAACACAGGCTTGTGACCTTCAGGTTTATCAATTAGCTCCCATGTGCATTCTTATATAGAGAATCCATCTCTTCCTCGATGGCCTTACACCATTGTGAGCTATCTTTCATAAAAATTGCCTTAAAGTTTGACAATGGATCATAGATACTTTCTTCTTCCGTAGCAACAAAAGCTAATGAAGACAAATCACTCCCCTCTCTATACCTGAGTGGAGGTATCACTTGTCTCCTTTGTTTATCCCTAGCCAACTGGTAATCATCTATATTATTCTCTTGACTATCACAAGTGCCATGATCAACACCCTTATCATTCACACCTTGCTGCTCCACCTCAATCTGAACCCCACTCTGATCCTCAACATCTGAACACCTTTTCCCTTCTATGTCTTTGTACAAAACATCTTCTTGAAAAAACCACATCTCTGTTCACTATCACCTTAGGTCTGTCACCAACTAGCCTCCACAAGCTATACCCTTTTACCCCATCAGGGTATCCTAGAAAAAAACATTTACAAGCCCTAGGTTCTAACTTCCTTCGGCTAACATGAGCATAAGCCAAAAAACCAAACACCTTAAGTTCTGTGTAGTCAATCTTTCTCCCTAACCATGCCTCCATAGGTGTTTTCATGCCTAATGCAGCTGATGGAGACCTATTAACCAAAAATTATCTACATATGATTAGAGTTATTAGAATTATTTCAGATTCTCTCACTGATTACATAAAGTCCCTATTTATAGAGTTTAACTAATTATAACAGTCACAGTCAACGAATATTGAAAATTACACTAAGGACCCTATACTATATCTTCCGAACAGAAATAACCCTTCGGAAGATATCCAAAGTAAACCTCAAATCCCTTCCGAAGTAAACATAACCTTCGGAAGATACCAACTAAGCTTCGGAAGAACTATGTTAAGTTTCGAAGGAATACTCAACTTCGGAAGAACACTTGTTTTGGCTTTTAATACTTCACACTTGCAAATATAATTAGTTAGTTTAGGATCCTTGGTTTTTTGGAACACTAACAAAAGAAAATGTTGTACGTTCTTAATCTGTACAAAATATATTTTAATACAATGGATGGTAGACGATTTACAACTTCTTATTCTCCAAAACAAATTAGAAGCAAATTGGATAAATGTTGTGTTTAAATGGTTTGACGTAATTTAATTATCATGTACCTTAAAAGCAAATTGGAAAAATGTATGAAGGTATGAGTTACTTTTCATTAAAAAAAAAGAATGAAGCGGCGCATAAACTTTAAGGTCCAAAGAAAATGAACATTATTGCGTGTTATGAAATATCAAACGTTTATGGAACAAAGTGCCACATGGAGAAAGCCATTGACAAAACTGAGAATCTATGTAGCCAATCAAAATGGAGGTAAAGATTAAACAAGACAAACAAGATTTAGCAGTTTAATCCAAAAACCACTTTATAAAGATAGTCCACAAGCTCACACACTTTCATAAGTAAAACAATATCCGGTTATCCATCCAGAATCAACATACAATGGCTGCCTCAACCATGGCTCTCTCATCTACCTTTGCTGGCCAAGCTGTGAAAGTCGTTCCATTGGGTTCTGAGCTTACGGTTAATGGTCGCGTTTCCATGAGAAAGACTGCAGCCAAGCAGGTTGCGTCTGGAAGCCCATGGTACAGCACAGACCGTGTCAAGTACTTGGGCCCATTATCCGGTGAGGCTCCAAGCTACCTTACTGGTGAATTCCCTGGTGACTATGGTTGGGACACTGCTGGCTTTCTGCAGACCCTGAAACCTTTGCAAAGAACCATGAACTAGAGGTGATCCACTGCAGGTGGGCCATGCTTGGAGCTCTAGGATGTGTTTTCCCTGAGCTTTTTACTAGAAATGGTGTCAACTTTGGCGAGGCGGTCTGGTTCAAGGCTGGAGCACAAATCTTCAGCGAGGGTGGGCTTGACTACTTGGGCAACCCAAGTTTGATTCATGCCCAGAGCATCTTAGCCATTTGGGCTACACAAGTCATCTTAATGGGTGCTGTTGAGGGTTACAGAATTGCCGGTGGACCCCTTGGTGAAGTTGTCAACCCACTTTACCCTGGTGGTAGCTTTGAACCATTGGGTCTGGCTGATGATCCAGAGGCTTTCGCTGAGCTTAAGGTGAAGGAGATAAAGAACGGGCAGCTAGCCATGTTCTCCATGTTTGGGTTCTTTGTTCAGGCCATTGTGACCGGAAAGGGGCCATTGGAGAACCTGGCTGACCACCTTGTTGACCCTGTTGCCAACATCGCTTGGTCCTATGCTACAAACTTTGTCCCCGGAAAGTGAAGTCACTAATGGCTGTGAGAGTGTACGTGTAGGTTCAATCTGATTGATGTCTGTTTGAGAATTCATAAGCAGTGGTATATGGTATAATTTTTTGGCCTATATGTGCAGCTTGGTTTGTGTTTTGTTTCTTTCTTTATTAAATTTTTTATAAGTTGCTTAAGATAGTGCAATACAATCGTTCAGCAAAAAGAATATTTTACTTCAGGTGACAATAACCTTATAATCTAGGAAGAGTTATGGAGTGAGTGAGCATTGCCCAAAAAGGCCACGACACGTATGTTAGACGTGATAAGATGATCGAGTCATGATACTTCTAGCTAGTCACTCATGTCGGTGACATGAGTCGTAGATCAAGAGCTTCAGGTGTCTTCCTTTTGATGTTTCAGACTATCCGCCTTGACCCGGTAAACACCCGGTCAAGCCTGCAAGCCGGCCACGTTCAGTTGACATACTTTACGACTTGCACATGATCAGAAACCTAAATAGACATTCAGGTTTAGCATTAAGAGTTGACTATCTATAACGCATTGGCCTGCTAAGTATTACTTTAACATAAGATTACGCAATGAAAAAGAATGACGTTTAGCTAAATGAAAAATAAAGCCTAAAAGCTAATGCAAGTGGCAGATCTTAAGTACACCTATAAGGCGGTGGGGTGGCGAAATTATTTTTTTTAATAGGGGAGGGGGCGAACTCGATATATATAAAAAACAACTTACACTAACACATCGAAAATTAACACCACTGACTAAAAAAATAGAGGGGAGAAGGCCTGCCCGGCCCCTTATATCCTTTCCCCTGGCTAAAACATAGATATTTGTTATCATAAAAGAAGCTTTTAGGCGGTTGACTGCTTACTACGTAAACAACATACCAAACTGAAACGATTGGTTGGGCCGATGGCCAAAATGGTTTGTTTTGATGGTTTAGGCCGTTTCACCATATTTTATTTTCTGTATCTAAAACTAAGTAGTTTATTTTATTTCCAAAACCATAAAGATGGTATACAATTGCATGACTATATATCTTATAACGAAAACTAAACAAATATTAAAGGTAAATGACCGGATGAGTGGTGTGTTTCAAGTTCCAACCACCACCCAAGACCATTCCATCCTAACTCCTGTTCACAGAATTGTATAAATCTCAAATGTGTGAAGCGGCTTAGTTGTTTTGATTTGGGCTGTTTGTGAATGTGTACCCTTAATAGACACAGAGTAAACAAAAAACAAAGAAAATGGTTGGTAATTTATTTGGACTGTTAAGTTTTTTAGTATTTTTTTGGATGAATAACTAAAGAAGAAATTTGGAAAAATAATAAGAAATTAAAAAAATATGAAGGAAATCACATATTAATCCGGTACCCATGTGATGGTATACAAGTATTGTGAGAAGAACTAAATGACACCCTTTGCCAGTTGTCAAATATCAATGTTTTGTGGAGCAAAATACAGCAGCCGGGTGATCGAAAGCCACAAACAATATTAGAATCTTTGTAGCCAATAAGAGAAGAGGTAAAGATTATACAAGATAACACATCAAACAAAAATCATCACTATAAATTAAGTTGGTCGCTGAACTCACCCGTTGTCATAACTCCCACTACCAACACATTCTTTGCATTAATTCAAACTGACCAATGGCAGCCTCAACAATGGCTCTTTCATCTGCCTTTGCCGGCCAAGCTGTGAAAGTCGCTCCATCGGGTTCTGAGCTTACAGGAAATGGTCGTGTTTCCATGCGGAAGACTGCAGCCAAGCAGGTTGCATCTAGAAGCCTGTGGTATGGCCCAGACTGTGTCAAGTACTTGGGCCCATTCTCCGGTGAGGCCCCAAGCTACCTTACTAGTGAATTCCCAGGTGAATACGGTTGGGCTTTCCGCAGACCCTGAAACCTTTACCAAAATCGTGAACTTGAGGTGATCCACTGCAGGTGGGCCATGCTTGGCGCTCTAGGATGTGTTTTCCTTGAATTTCTACCCAGAAATGGTGTCATGTTCGGTGAGGCGGTCTGGTTCAAGCTGGAGCACAAATCTTCAGCGAGGGTGGGCTTGACTACTTGGGCAACCCAAGTTTGATTCATGCACAAAGCATCTTGGCTATTTGGGCTACCAAAGTGATCTTGATGGGTGTTGTTGAGGGCTACAGAATTACGGGTGGGCCACTTGGTGAAGTCGTCGACCCACTTTACCATGGTGGTCACTTCGACCCGTTGGGTCTTGCTGATGACCCAGAAGCTTTTGCAGAGCTGAAGGTGAAGGAGATAAAGAACGGTAGGCTTGCCATGTTCTCAATGTTCGGATTCTTTGTTCAAGCCATTGTGACTAGAAATGGACCTTTGGAGAACTTGGCTGATCACCTTGCCGACCCGATTGCCAACAACGCCTGGTCCTATGCCACTAACTTTGTCCCCGGAAAGTGATGGATATATTCAAAGAGTGTATGTTTAGATGAAATCTAATGCATATTTGCTTGCAAAATTATCAAGCAATAACATAAAGTTGTTTTTTAGCATATTTTATTTTGAAGACACATTGGTTTTTGCATATGAAATTCATAGGTTGAGAATACCAACAAGTTGCATATAAAGATTAACTAATTGACAGCTGATGGTGCAGAGGTTCAAATGAAAAAAATGTAATCAAAGTGTGATAGGTTCAAATGAAAAAAATGTAATCAAAGTGTGATATTGATGGGGATTGACACCGATGGATAACAATTAACAAGGATTGTAATGAAAAATAAGGAGAGAATGCTTTGATTATATGCAAACTTGGAAAAGAAGATACAAAATGATTCTAGGGTTAAACCCTCACTCCACACCACGTGTAGGAGCCTCACTCAACAATTTACTCACACATACCTCACCATTCATTCCTCTCCCCTATTTATTCTCCCTCTCTCCTCTAACTAACTTTTTAGACACTTTTGGAATTGTTACCTTTACCCCATCTAGAATAGACTTGGATTGGTTTGGTCCCCAAATTCGTATCATTACTTTCCCCTTCCAAAAATGTCTTGAACTCAAGACTTAGATCAGGAAATTGAGTTTGAATCCATAACGCATCTTCCCAAGTCTCTTCATCCTTAGACTGCCCTTACCACTAAATCAGCCATTGCTCTGTGGAACTTGATTCAACTGTACCTTGTCGAGTAGCAAGGATGTGTGCTGGTTGGAGGATATTATTTGTAGTAGTATACTGTTTGGGTGGTAGTATTGGGGAACTTGGGGCACGAACGGCTTTTTTTAAAACAAAGATGTGAAACACTGGGTGAATCTTAGGAGTAGAAGGGAGCTCTAAACGATAAGCAATTGGTCCCACCTGCTCCATAATTTTAAATGGACTAAAAAATTTAGCAGCAAGTTTCTCGTGTATACGAGTAACAACAGAACTTAACCGATATGGTTTGAGCTTGACGTAAACCCATTCTCCCACCAAAAAACTTATGTCTCTTCTTTTCTTGTCTGGTTGAGTTTTCATGGAGAATTAGGCTTGAGATAGATGAAGTTTGAGCTGTTGGAGAGCTTCATCCTTATCTTGTAAATCCCGCGTCACTACTTCCACTCGAATTTCCCCCGGTATGAATTGTAAAACAGATTGCCAACGGCGACCATAAACTACCTCAAAAGGGGTTGTACCCGTGAAGATGTGAAATGTGAAATTATACCAAAATTCTGCCCATGGAAGCCATACATCCCATGTATTCGGTTGATCCCCCGCAAAGCAGCGTGGATACGTCTCTAAACAATGGTCGATTACATCAGATTGTCCATCAATTCAGGGTGGTATGCGGAGCTCATGTGTAGTTTCGTTCCCATGGAACGAAAGATCTCTTGCCAAAATTTACTAAGAAACAATGGGCCTCAATCACTCACAATGGATTTGGGAATCCCATGAAGGCGAATGACTCTGTGAATAAAAGCGTCTGCAACCCTTTTAGCTGTGTATGGATGTTTTAGGAGAAGAAAATAAGCATACTTGGACAATCGATTTGTAAGGATTCCAACAAGTCTGATGCAGTCAAAACATTCAAAGCATCCAAAGTCTCTCTGCATGCATACACTAAGTTACTGAACTAGAATTGCTTCGGTAGTTTTACACCTCACACAAGAAATACTCTAAGTGTAAAATCTTCCGAAGCCAAGACCAATATCTTCCGAAGTCAAATATGAAGTCTTCCGAAGCTTCAAAGACAAAGTCTTCTGAAGCCAATTTATGAAGACAGTTTTCTTTCAAAGATTTTTATGTACATGCTATTCTCTTCACCCTTGAAGACTTGGATTGTATCCATCCAGATGATCTGGAGTATATGGAGATAGTTCAGCAGATGGCTTTTCTCACTCAAAGAGCCAAGAAGTTACAAGAGGATAAGGAGGAAGTTTCCTAGCAATGCAGCCAGTGGAAAGTTTGGGCTGGATAAAAGCAAGGCAAAGTGTTACAACTGTAACCAGATGGGCCACTTTGCTAGAGAGTGCAAGGAACCAAGAGCAAATGGTGGCCAGACTCAAGCCAAACAGAAATACACTAAGAGAGCTCCCCAGAATGAGAAGCCAAAGCAGCAAGTTGCAGTTGTTATTGAAGAAGGAGGCTTTGACTGGAGCATTCAGGTGGAAGATGCATCTTGAAATCAAGCACTCATGGCTGACCACGATGAAGCCAAGGTATTAGAACATCTTTGCACTCCTGAATGTATTGCTAAAGTTAATAGTTACAGGTCTTACAACTTAGAGATGAGATCTGATCTTTAGTCCTTGAATATCTTAAAATCTGATTTCAAAAAGGCTGAAATGAATATAAGTTAAAGATAGAGGACTTAGAGTAAACCATTTCAATTCTTAAACATGAGCACAAAAATTATAGGACTCTGATCAAGGATCTCATAACCAAGTTGACTGAATGCCAGACTGAGCTTGTGATCAGCAAAGCTAGGGTAGAAAAATGTGTTCTTGAAGAAAAGACATTCAAGAACATGATATCCTCATCCCTGCATGCAAAAGTTTGTTATCAGAATAAGTAGGGACTGGGATCTTGTTAGATAGCTCCTCGACATACAGTCTTGTATGTAAGATCTCCTAGGTGTGGAACTTGTGAAGATGAGCTTCCCCTCATAGACCCTTTAACTAGAGAGGATGTAGAGGAGATGATGAAGAATGGCTCTAAGAGGAGTTAAGAAGAGCATTCTAAGAAGGGTCATCATCCCTCTCAGGAGAGTAAAGTATTTGGGATGACCAAGTCCAAGATAAAGAACTTGATCAAAAAGATCAAAAGAAAATCAAAGAAGGCTCAAGAGATCAAGGCCACCTTTAGCTCAGCATAGGAACAAGTCTTTGTTTCTGTAGGATTTGAAGTGGTTAAAGTTGAGGACACAAACTTGATCTCTAACAACAAGAGTTATAGGTCATGTCTAGGTCATCCCATTATCACGAAGAAGGCTGATAAGTTGTGCACCACTGTTGTACAACATGAACAATCAAGCTACAAAGGTAGTTCTAACCCTACAAGAATTGACACATCATCTGAGAAGATGAAGATGGAGAATGAAAGTGATCAAATTCAGCCTTGCTCTCAGAAGAAGACTCCTAAAAGGAAGAAAATGGACTGTGTTATGTGTGGGAGTACCTCTCATCTTGCTAAAGATTGTATCTACAATCCAAAGAGTACTCTCCACATCACAAAGAAAGAAACTTTTAAGAGTCTGGAGAAGAAGAAGAAAGCTTCGGAAGGAAAATCTGTTTCCTTTGGAAGCATCAAAATGAAGAAGAAGACAAGTGGAAACTTGCCTTCGGAAGAACATTTGGTCTCGGAAGAAAGGAATACTTCCGAAGTACTGATTCCTGCTACAGTGAAAGCAAGATCTTCTGAAGGCCCAGTCATCAAAACTTCCAAAGTCAACAAAAATTCCGGAGTATTGAAAGTCAAGTCTAAGCTTCCAAAGGTGGTGTGGAAGTCAAAGAAAGACCAAGTGGCTAAAAGTTCTTCATCAACTTCAGCGAATGATCCCTCCAGCATGACTATAGGATCAAAACCTATTGCATTGTCTTCAACTTCTTTTGATGAGCCCAAGACCAATAAGGCTTATGTTTCCAAATATAACTAGCTATCTCTTTTGTGCAAGAACAACTCAAGACAAACAAAAATGTATGGATCATTGATAGTGGTTGTTCCAGGCATATGCCGGGCAATAGGTCACTACTCCAAAATTTTGAAAGAATTGATGGAGGACCAGTGGCTTTTGGAGGAGATGCTGGCGGTTACATTACAGGAAGGGGCAAGGTCACAAATGCTAAGCTTAGCATTGAAAAGGTAAATTTTGTCAAGGAGCTTGGGTACAATCTTCTGAGTGTATCCTAATTTTGTGATCAGAGTCATAATATGCTCTTTACTGAGCATGAGTGCATTGTTCTCAAGCCCGGAGTGGTCATGTACAAGATGGATTTGCAAGTAACATCTCCCTCAGGAGAAGTTTCATGCTTTCTATCTAAAGAAAATAGTGATGAGTCTTTCCTTTGGCATAAAAGAATGTGTCATGTAAACTTTAAAAACATGAACAAACTTATTAAGAATGATTTGGTAACTTGAATGCCAAAGAAAGAGTTTACAAGTGATGACCATTGTGTGGCATACCTGAAAGGGAAGCAACACAAGGTATCTCACAAACAAAAGGAAAGAAATTCCATCACTACTCCCCTACACTTGTTACATATGGATCTCTATTGCCCCGCCAGTTTAATGAGTCTAGGAAGGACCTCTTACTGTTTAGTGATCATATATGATTTTACAAGATTCATATGGGTCTTCTTCCTTAGAACTAAGGATGAGACTCCTGAGATTTTGAAGAATTTCATCTTAAAGATTAAGAATCAATGTGATCACAAGGTCAAAATCATAAGATGTGATCAAGGAACTGAATTCAAGAACCAAATCCTTGATACATTTTGTGATGAAAAGGGCATTACAAGGAAATATAATGCTCCCAGGACTCCTCAACAAAATGGTGTTGCTGAGAGGAGAAGCATGACACTTATTGAAGCTGCAAGAACTATGTTGTTTGATTCTAAACTGCCCATCACCTTCTGGGTAGAGACAGTCAACACTGCCTGCTATGTGCAAAATAGAGTTTTAGTGGTTAAGACTCATGGTAAGACTCCTTCTCATCACCTTGAGGTCATTTGGATGTCCTTGCACCATCTTGAATACCAAATATCAAATTGCCAAGTTTGCTGAGAAATCAGATGATGGACATTTCATTGGATACTCTTTCCAAGATAAGGCTTATAGAGTATACAATCTCAGAACTAGTGTAGTTGAGGAGTCAGCCAATGTGACTTTCAATGAGCACACTCCAGTGTGAAAGGTTCTAGTCCTGATTGGTTGTTTGATCTTAATTTAGTTACCAACTATTTTAAGAAATCTTGTGAGCATGTTTCAGGGTCTACAAAAATATTACCCATAGGTGACCTGATCCAAGATTTGAGCATAGAAGACCTTCAAGCTACACATCTTCAGCTCTAGTGGTAACCAATCCTGCAAATGAAGCTACTACTAGCATATCAATGACAAATGCTGTTGATGCCTCTGGAGTGCCTTCAAATTCCAGCTTAGAGGTACACAACTCAAAGGAAGAAGCTTCAAATGTTAGAGAGCATGGTGATGGTGATAGTGATCAGGAATTTCTTGATGCTGATAACCACTCCATTGATAAAAAATCAATGATATCACACACTCATTGGATGAAGTTAATCTTGATAAGTGTGCTGATGTGGAGAGTGATTCCTCTTTACGAGATCTAAATTTCTCTAATTTAGATCTATCTAAGCAAGTTGTTGTGATCCCTCATCTAAGGATCCACATGTCTCACCCTTCCACAAACATCATTGGAGATGTTGACACAAGGGTAAAAACAAGAGGACAAACCCATAATGTAAATATTTGTCTTCACTCTTGTTTCTTGTCCCAGAAAGAGCCAAAGAAAGTTGATGAGGCTCTAAAGGATGGAAGTTGGGTTGAAGTTATGCAAGAGGAGCTGCTTCAATTCAAAAGGCAGAAGGTTTGGAACCTATGTCCTCTTCCTCATGGGTAGACTACTATAGGAACCAAATGGGTGTTCAGAAATAAGAAGGATGAAAGAGGACTTGTCATAAAAAATAAGGCCAGACTAGTTATTCAAGGATATACTCAAGAAGAAGGAACTGACTACACAAACGTTTTTGCTCCTGTTGCAAGACTTGAAGCTGTTAGGATATTCCTAGCTTTTGCTGCATCCAAGAACTTCAAGGTTTACCAGCTTGATGTCAAGTATGCTTTTCTTTATGGGTGATTGATGAAGAGGTGTATGTCAGATAACCACCTGGGTTTTCAGATCCTGATTATCATGATTATGTCTACAAGCTTGATAAGGCTCTTTATGGGCTACACCAAGCACCAAGGAAGTGGTATGAGACCCTATCACATTATCTTTGTTAGCATAGCTACAAGAGGGATACTATTGATGGAACTCTCTTCATCGAAGGAACAGGAGATGACATTATGCTAGTTCAAGTATATGTGGATGACATTTTCTTTGGGTCAACTAATTCAAAGCAGTGCAAAGACTTTGAAAAGATGATGAAAGACAAGTTTGAAATGAGTGCCATGTGGGAGCTCATTTTCTTTCTAGGAATTCAAGTGAAGCAAGTTGACAATGACATCTTCATAAGTCAGTCTAAGTATGTTCAAGACATACTTTAAAGATTCAACATGATTGATTGTAAGGTTTCTAAGACACCCATAGCCAGAAATCACACCCTTGGGCCTGATCTTGAGGGGGAGTATATTGATGAGCATCTCTTCAGGGCAATGATTGGGTCTCTTATGTACCTCATAGCTAGAAGGCCTGATATCATGTTTGCTACATGCATATGTGCAAGATATCAAGCCAACCCAAGATGTCACACCTAATCACTGTTAAAAGAATTCTAAGATATCTCAAAGGTGCTCCATCACTTGGCCTTTGGTATCCAAAGAACTCTGACTTTAATCTGTATGCTTATATAGATAGTGACTATGGTGGCTACAACATGACTACAAAGTCTACATAGGGGGATTTCAATTTCTGGGTGGAAGGATAGTCTCCTGGCAATGTAAGAAACAATCATGTGTGTCTGTATCAACTGTTGAGGTTGAATACATTGCTATTACAAGCTACTGTGCTCAAGTATTTTTGATTTAAAAATCAGATGCTGGACTATGTGTAGAGAATATATGAAGAGGCAGATGCAACCCAAACATCCAAAGTCTATCCTGCATGCTGCACAAATGCATTGAAGAAGAATGATTAGGAAGTTTTACACATGCAACATAAAATACTCTAAGTGTAAAATCTTCCGAAGCCAAGACCAATATCTTCCGAAGCCAAAGATGAAGTCTTCCGAAGCTTCAGAGACAAAGTCTTTCGAAGCCTCAACTCTTGAAGATAGATTTCTTCTGAAGACTTTTAGTAACATGCTTTATCTGATGTACTTTTCCATAAAGCTAGACCCCTTTCCGCTACAACTCTGTAAAGTCACCAACTTACATGATTTGGTGAAAAGGTCCATGTTGGAGCAAGAAGAAGGCTAATGCAACCAAAACTATGTCACTTAAGTTATTTTGGTGCTGCATGCAAAGGCTTCCGAAGCTTAACATGGAACTTTC
>BJCM01081957.1:0-25909 GCA_018326385.1 Flaveria bidentis | reverse complement strand
TATAAAATAAATTTTTTATATAAAAGAAAGTATAAAACAAACCTGGATTTTTTAAACAACGAAAAATTAAAGAATGTTGAATTTATTAAAGCATTAATTTTCTTAAACCAAAATTTTTAGAAATAATAGAGATGTTTTATTAGTTAATCAAAGTATTTACTCATACGTAATTTTTGTAATTATATCTTATATCAAAATAACGTTTTACTATTTCTAACTCTTTATTAATAATACTAGGTTAGTATCCCGTGTAACACACAAGTTGAATAAATAAAATAATAAATAGTTAGTAACAAAAAAATATCAATTATAAAACCATATCTTAAGATAAGAGCTGATTAAAATTACCTATAAGTAATTACTATACGTAATAAAACAATGATATAATTTCCTTTAAAATTTTATATTTTAGTATTATTAATTAAAAAATTGAAATATTTTGTTCTAAATCAAACCGTTTTAAGAAAATGTCATTTTATAAAAATATTCTTATTATAACTTCGAATTTTAATTATTATGGTTCATAAAAATTATATTTTCTAAAAACACTGCTTTTAAAATATTTTGTATTTTTTAAAAAGTTTGATATTTTTAGAAAAATTACTTATGTTGTGCAAAAAATTGTTTTTTAGATATTGCATCTATAAAAGACCTCTTTCTTAATTTATTAAAAAACTATTTTAATTTAAAAAATAAATGATATAATTGGTAGTTAATGTAAATATTTAATAGGAGAGAGAAGCGAGAAAAATAAGTTTATGATGTCTAAAATTATAACAAGTGATAACTCAAAATCTTCTTTTATTATAATACATAGATTTAGTATTTTTCTTATTCAATTCGTGTAATCGGGATTATACCCTAGTTATATATATCTTTCTACTGTAATAAAAAAATAATAAAGATATTGTTAGTTATATTTTTAGACGTTAATTATTATAATTTTATAGTATATTTTGACATTTATTTTACATTACTTGCATAAATTTTTCGTTTATTTCATATAATAGTAGTTTTTGTGGGATTAAATCTACTTTGGTGTGTTTTGTTGGTTTTATAGGTCCATGCAATTGGAATAGAAGAAAAGACTTAAAGAAAATATTATTAAGAAGATTTGAAATTAAAAGAGGACAGGATATTTTTACTTTTGTAGGAATTCTTATTTGTGATGATTATTATTAGATTTATCTGGATAAAATAAAAAAACTAAAAATCCTAAAATTGAGATCTAGAAATGAAAGTTTTATTTGGGAGAATCAACTTTAACAAGCAAGAAGAAGCTGTAGCAAACTAATTCTTTTTGTTGCTGGAATTTTCTTTATTGTCAAGATACTTAATTATTCGTGTTTTATTTCGTAATATTTTTATTTTATTTTAGTTTTGATTGATCTAGTCGTCATGTACGGTTACAAAAATTTTAGTTTTAACATTAATGTTTAATTTATTTGATTTGGTTTTAACTTATGTAAAAAGTTTATGAGATGTTTTTATTTTAATAATTTGTTTGTTTGATTCTTGATATTAAACTCGAATCTAATCCGGATATAATAAATTGTTTATAAAATAGATCACTTTATATTAAATTTTCTAATAAGGTTCTTCAAAATTTAAAATCCTAATCAAAGTTGATTTTTGATATAAGAATCAATTAATAGTTTGAGTTTGTTTATGAAGTCACTCTCGTTATAGAATCACATAATCTAGTTAAGCATACTGAACGGCGTGTGTGTTTAATTATAATTGATACTTTATCTATGCAACCCGCACGCTAAGATCCGAATGGCATGAACTTAGAGTAGCGGATTGACTCTAATCAACAAACTGCGATTGATTAGATATTAGATAGAGTGGATATCCGAACAACATTATGTCTAGTACGATACAATTTATTAATTAAAAATAATCATTGCACTGTAATCATTAATGATCGTAAATCGAATTGAATCAATAAATTACCTTAGTGTTTAAATTAGTTTTCGTATTTGAACTTACTTCACAATTTAATTAACGTTTTTAGTACTCCCTTTTTCATAAATTAAATTACAAAAAATGTCAATTTTTTATTTTTAAGCTGAACATTAACATGGGTGCGTGAAATTTCCTTTATAGTTTTGGCACACTCGTGTTAGCTTGTTGAAATTTTTATTACCTTTTGCAACTTACTTCAGTCTAATTTTTTCACATATAAATACGTCGCAACAGGCGTGCATGGTTTAACGATTTATGTCTACTTTTCATTCGGTTTTAATTTTCTCATTTTTATTTATTTTGTTTTACAAGCTTTTTCGGTGTTTGTGGTCGGTAGCAACAATGAGGCACTGAGGCTACGTGGCATGGGTTTACGCTCCACCGCAATGCTTAGGCTTTAATTCTAGTTTAATATATACTAATTACCAAGTTAGTTATCATCATAGGTTATACATTGTGTTTAGTTAGGTTGTACCCATCTTTTGTCTTTTTTTTAAATTCTTTAACTTTTTTATTTTAACAAAATACTTTTAAATATTTTATGATTTAATCTTAGTATTTTTTATTTTCAACTTTGATGTCCTGTACTTTTTATATTTTCACATATTTTCCCTTTTATGTTTCGGTATAAAATTTATGAGTTAACACATTGCATCGTGCGTTTGTGGTTTAACGTTTTTAAGCTCATATTTTCTCCATTCAACGGCACCGTCGCAACACATTGGTCCTGATAGACTTATTTTTTTATATGTTTTACGTTTCATATACGTGGTTCAACGCTTTAATGTCTACTTTTCATTCAATTATATTTATTATTATTATTTTTTTAATACGAGCTTTTCGGTGTAGGTGGTCACTGACGGTGATCTGTCATTTGTGCTACTTGACATGGTTTTACGTCCCCCGCTGAAACGCGGGGCTTAATACTAGTATATACTAATTATCAACTTTTGTATGTATTATGGGTTGTACCATATGCATTAGTGTGTTGTACTCATCTTTTGTTCTTTTTTTAATCTTTAACTTTTTTTTAAAACTCCAATACTTTTTATATTTTTACAAATTAATTATAGAGTAAGAAATTGCAATTGGTGATAAAAAATTTCATAAAATAAAAATACACTAAATTAAAGGAGTTTATTTTAGAAAGCAATACAAAAACAGAGAAAATTTATAGATTCTTAAGACATAATATAAAAGGTTAAACAAAATTTGAGAAACAATACCATAGAAGTTGAATTAATATATGATCAAATGGAATTTTATGACATAATATAAAAGGTTAAATGGAAGCCATAAAGTGTAATTAAAATCAATAATATATTAAATAAAATATCTATTAATATGGTAAGCATTTAATATATTAAAAAACTAAAAAGAAAGATGGTGTAAGAGTGTGTCACGTGTCAAATTTGTGGTTTAATAAAATGACATGTGGCTTCAAAAACATTGTTTTATTAGAGTCTATAGATTATCTTAATTACTACGAATATTATTTTAATACTTTTTTAATATTTAATAAGTTAAGAAAAAAAGTCTATTCATTAAGGTTATTTCTAAATTAAATTGATATTTTTATAAAGTCAATTTTTTAAAAACAAAAAACAATCAAATCTAGGAGTAACAAGAAATTTTTAAAAAATGACATGTTTATACGGTTTGTTTTAGAAAAAAAAATGTTTACTTTTAAAAAAAAGTTGAATTTTTTTTTTAAAAAAGTTTATATCATTGTTTTATTATTTTAGTCATATTAGATATTAGAATATCATTTTATAATTAATAAATTTATTATATTAATATTTTATTTATTCATCCGTGTAATACACAAGTTACTAAAGCTAGGTGTGTATGTGTATATATATATATATGTGTATATATATGTATATATATATTAATATATATATATATACACACACACGTACATACACACACATTTTTATATGTAATTATATAGAAATGTTCATATTTATATTTACACACACATTTGACGAAAAATTTAACAATAATTTCTAACATTGGGCTGAAATCTAGCCAAAACGTGGCCAGATGCTGGTCGCCAATTAGGTTCCCACTAGGACCGATTTTGTGTGATTAAGACAGATAACCGATTTTAACCACCGATTACATAAAATCGCCGGGATCACCACCAACTAGTGATGAATCATCAATTAATCGGTCGACTAGGCCAATTTTCACAACACTAACGGTAATGTCATAAATGATTCTACTTGGCACAGTATCACGCCCCCTGCTATAATGTGAGGAGCTTAATACTAGTATAATTATCAACTTTTATGTAGATTATAGGTTATACCATATGCATTAGTGGGTTGTACTTACATTTTGTTTTTTTTCAATCTTTAACTTTTTTTTACTTAAAACCAATATTTTTACAATTTAACCTCAACATTTTAACTTTCAACATTGGCCAATATACTTTTCATATTTTATAATTTTTTTGTTTTACATATCGGACTAAATTTTGCAAATTAACACGCCACAGTGTACGTGTGTGGTTTGATATTTTTATGATTATTTACAACATTGTCGCAACGCACGGGTCATAGATCAACTTACTTATTGTTTTATATGTTTTATGCTTCGCCTGTGTCGTTCATCGTTTTGACGTCTACTTTTCATTTGGTAATATTTTTTCGTTATTTATTTTTTGTTACGAGGGTTTTCCGGTGTTGGTGGTCACCAACAATTATATGTTATAGGTGCTACGTAACATGATTTTACGTCTCCCGCTGCTAAGTTAATACTAGTTTACACTAAAATTTATGCATTGATGGGAAACACAAACCTTTTCTTTTGCCATTTTAAAGGCCGACAACTGTGAAGGAGACAAAATGTTGATGGAAATTGGCATCCAATGTAGATCACTATAGGATGATATTTTGGCATTATCTAACTGTCATTTTGATGCAAGTATATAACATCAACTTTATCACCAATATATAGTTTTTTATAATAAAAAATGAAACTCCCCATGTTAGTTCTGTCACCTTTTACAATATAAGCTAAAAGTACAACAACTAAAAGTCATCTAACACGTATTCAGAGCTTACAACAAACACGTATTCAAAGCTTACAACGTAATCATACTAACACATTAGTTACTACAAAACTGAATAAAATGAAAAAAGATGTTGCCTCGGTGGGTCGGTCACCAACCCACCCAAACCTGTTTTGACTCGCTTATAAAAGTTAGCAAGTTACACGTCAACATCCAACCCAACCTTGTCTCTAGCAACAAGAGTAGAATCTACGAAAAGAAACGTATCTAATAAAGAAGTTGGTTTCACTTCACGGGTACTAAACACTTTGACGGTATAATACTTGATAACATTAACTGATTTTATGACTATCAATGTATGATTATTGAACAACAAAAATTATAAAAAGAGCAAGATTATAAACTAATTACAAGCAAAGGAATGGGAGTATTAACATGTAGGTAACTGCAGAACCGCAAGATCACCTAAAACTTGGGATTGTATGTAATCATGTCAGATGAACCTCAAGTGTCACTCCAGTTGTCTTCTCCGTCATCACTTCCTACAGCCTAATAAGTTTAACAAACACGACGACTCAGTTGAACCCGAATGAAATGGTGGAAGCAAAACTTTTGCAACAATTAAACAATTAGATTTGGGTTTTGTTTTATTTCAAACGAGTTTGATAAAAAAATATACAGCTAAGAGATGAAGGTAAAATGCGTTGAAACTTGAAAGTCGCCCAAAGATATGTTTTAATGCATACAACTTCATAAATTGTTTTATTCTTAGATCCATATTATAATCATAACAATGTTTTTGATATCATAATTATGTGATTAGTTCTTTATAAAAATTAAAAAATCGACAAGAAAATTGTGGATCAACTCAAAACCGGCCAAGTCTGTTTCAACCTGTACTAGAAAGTAATAATGGCATGTTTAAACCCAAACTCGCTTTGACCCATTACCCAACGTCCCAACTTGCCACTTCAAATTTTGTATCTAAAAATGGGGAGAGAGGGAAACCTGGCGGATTGCGCTTGCTTTCTCAAGAATTGCAGTGACTTTAATGCCGGTAGGGCCAGCTGGCGTAGTTGTTGGTGGAGCTGTTGAAACCCTTCTTAGATTGCGTGACTGCACACCATAAAAATGTTAATTATTGGGTTAATCACACGTTGTAACATAGATACAATATGCATATAGATGATTAATCTACGAGAGGGGATTAAAATGACATAACTGACTCATGTTTATGCTTATGGTTACATGTATCCTTGATCTTTGCAAATACATAAAAAGACGAGATTGGCATAGGATCTTTAAGGTTTAGTTGCTAACTGAAATGATTGGTTTAAGAGGAGATTATTTAAACTTTTGAAAAACATAAACATATGATCTAATTTGGAGTAGAACTAAAAATCAAACGATATCTTATGATAAGGTCTACTTACTTTTGTTCTAATTTGCTGCAGAAAATCTTCCCTTTCGTCTCTCACTTTCCCTTTGATGGTGTGAGTAGATCCATTTTGAGCATGTAGATTCTGCCAGTCTGGCTGCTGCAAAACAAAAAACAATATTTACCACCCGTTTGTTATCAAAAGACTCTGTGCATACACGCCGTCCGAATTATGTTTACACAACCTATCAGATATAAACATAGAAAATAGCTACTTTACCTTCTGCTTAACCGTAAGGCTGTCTGTTTCAACAACATTATCCTGTTTTCTTGGAGCTGGCTTAGGTGGCTGAGGGGGAGTAGACTGTGTGGGTGTCAGATTCAATGCACAAGTCAATGCCTCTGAGAGGTCATCTTCTTTCTCCATTGTCACGTCCGAATTTGGCTTATTACCCCGCCATTCCATTGGCGGCAGAGGTGGTGGAGGTGGCGTGGGCCCCTTGAGGTCATTAGTTACCTGGTTTTGTGAAGCTTTCATAGAATCAAAGCTTGGAATGTCGAATAAAAGACCATGCTGAGAAGGCTGGAATCTGATTTCATTCACACGCGAGCTTGAAACTGATTCTGCCAAGGAGATCCTGCCAAAAGCATCATCTAATTCATGATCTTTGATTCTGGGAGAGTCACTAGAATCCCACTGCTCAGAATTTGATTCCGAACGATGACTATGGCAATCATCCGATGCATATGGAGATGATCTACAGAACGTGTCATCATCAGAATCCGAATCAAAGTCATGCAATGAAACTGCAGGCTCAGGCACCAACTGAAATGAAGGAAACATGGGTCCATTGCCTTTATCGTCATTATTATTCCCATCTGGGAACGCCAATTTCAGTTTAGAAGTCTCGAAGCCATCAATAGGCTGGAATGATATCCTCATATGTTCAAGAGGGGGTGAAGAAGGGGAGATGAAAGGACTTTCATTCCCAAATTGTTCTTTGAAAGGTATCCCGGTAACAGCTTGATACCCTTTATAATTGCTTTTATTCTCGGGCACATCACTTTTCACTGAGTTTGCAAGCTTTTCATTCCCAACAAGTGATATTTGTTTCCTAAAACCATTTACTAATAATCTATTGCTAAATTCAAATATCCGAGATGAATTAACAGGATCATCTACCGCATCAGTTCCAGGTGTCGTTGTACTAGAAGAATGATCTTTAGCAAAATTGACGCCATTGTTACCAGGAAGTTGGCCAGATGATTCGGACTTGATATCATTACCAGCATTATTCTGACGTGAATGTTGTGTCGAATCAGTTTTAGTTTCGTCCACAGAACCTGGACCAACTACAGTTGGCAAACCAAAATCTGGAGGTTTGGAAGGCTCTAATCCTAACAGGCTACCATTTGTCCAGAACATAACCGGATTGCTGACTGTAGTTTGACCACTAGAACTTGACCATGATGGCTTCGTAGACTCGTAAGTGCGTATAGGTTCATTCAAAAGAGGCTGTGGGTTTGTTTCTCTAGAACTGGCAACAGTCTCTGAGTTTGTAACAACTCTTTCAACTTCTTCAGATATGAATTTCTGGGGAGTAGTTAATGAAGTTGAGGATACACCAGCCGCCTGAGTACTTCCTTGCAGATCTGACTTGATCACATCCTCATGATTCTCATTGTTAAATGAATCGTTAGCTTCCGTATGCGTTTCAGGGGATATTGACGTATTGATCACATCCTCATGATTCTCATTGTTAAATGAACCATTAGCTTCCATATGCGTTTCAGGGGACATTGACATAGGGTTCAAGTAAGTGTTTTCAGGAACATGAAACTCAAAATTCATTGAATTATCATCTATGTGACTTTCTTTATTCATCACATCGAATTCTTTGTTGGTCACATTTGAGTATTGCTTCAGTTCTCTCTTTGTGTGGCAATCTAGATCAGTTTCAGATTCTGATTCGATGGTGTTAAGTGCGTCCATGTAATAATCGGTTTCACTTTCAATCTCATCATGCTGACCCCGGACAATGACTGGTGTTGGATGAGGTTGTTCGTCTTGAAAATCAAAATCAATATTGTCAACAACTTGGGGGTTCGGGTGGTCCTCCTTCTCATCAACATCAATCTTCTCAGTTGTAAAAGGTATCTCTGTAGATTCATTTGGCTGGCTTGTAGAATCTATGATTTCTAACTTTTCATCCCAGGTAATGTAAGCTGACTTTGATCTACTATCCTCTGCTAGATAACTATTGTCGATGTTTTCATCAAGTGAAGCCGAATCAAGATAAGAATTATGCTGCACATATGAATCAGAAGACGGTTCCTTAGCATTGTTGTCTTCAGATTGTGTGGAGCAGCTTGGACGGAAGATACACTCTATGTAACCTGACCCGGTTTTTGAATCAAAAGAAGTCAATTGGTCAATTTCAGGTCCGATTACAGATTTTTGCGGGACATGGAACGTGGAAACATCTTGAGAAGGGGAAGCTTTCTCTTCTAAGTTTGCAGATCCAAAATCCGTTCTGCAGATGACGAATTACAATATAAATCATAAATGCATCAAGGCTTTACTGCATTAACGATCACACATAAGTTTAAGAGCATCATATTATCATACCTTCCACTATGCGTGATTACTGGAGCGCTATGTGTCACATCCCTAAGCCTTGATGAAGTTCTCTTTTTCTGCACAAAGTAAACATATTTTGGATCATATCAAATATTTAACTGATACAAGATTGATTGAATTCATTAGTAAAGACGTCTGTGTGGCATATGAAGCGTACCTTGTTTCTACGAGCCTTCTTCTCTCTTGGGACACTTTGAAGATGTGCTTCATAAGGTCCAACTGAAGACCTTTTGAAATAAGTCGGATCAGAATATCTTTTAAAGCAAGATCCCGGGCCACCAATGTCAAATCTGCAAGTCAACCACAAAGCTCAACACATCTACCAGTATAACAGAACTACATCCAATATCAAACACCATATTCATACTTGTCAAGCTTAAACAGACGCGGAGGATCATGGCACTCTTCATACGGGTCCATAATGCATCGTGGCAAATCACTATAAATAAAATGGTTTTGTTCGGTTCTGAGTCGAGTATGCCAGTGAGAACCTGTCATAATTCAAACTCTCAAGCATGATTCACGGAGAATACAATCATACAAACAGCACACGATCGTTACCAGCTGTGTACGCGAAATGTAAGTGACTCCTTTGAGCCAAAATAGCCTTCTCCAAAGGAGGGAGCGCAGCTTCAATGCTGTGCACTCGTTCTACCAATTTATGGCTTCTAGAAGATGTAATCAGCACTTGCTCTTGTAATCCATGAAAAACCTCCGCTGCAAATCTACACACACATTCAACGACCTAATTTCAGTTCCCTAACGCTAAACTACACATAAACAACAGTCAATAATCAAACCTCATTCCATTAGCCTACGTCTCCATTAACAAACGCAAATCACAAATCACATATTACAAATCAAATCAGGTACTTCTGCTCCGTCAATTTCAGATTCAATTATTCAAATTAACCTAAACAGTCCAGCAATCAGAAACCAAACAACATCAACAAACAAAAAGAGTAGATAGTTAACATACTCAGCCAGATCGCCTAACTGACGGAGGATTCCGACGATTCCGGCGACGGCGACACCTTCAAGCACCGCCTTCGGATCTTCTCTATCGGTTTCCGTGTACAGCTCAGGCATTCCCAAGGCGTAGGCGTTCTTCACCTCCACTCTCACCAACGGCATCTTCTCCGTCCGGCGTCTGCAACTTCCTCTCGTCGGAAACTGAAGTTTTGCAGGTTATACGGTTGAGATTCCGGCGACTGCAACCGTGAATGCGATCGAAGAGTGTGTGAGAGAGAAGATTTGATGAGTATTTTTGTAGAGAGAGAGAGTAGGTGAGTGGATGGAAGCAGGTTAACTGCTGCTAATGGAGTGAAAGCTCAGTGTGTTAGATGAATGAAATGATAATAATAATAATAATAATAATAATAATAATAATAATAATAATAATTATATTAAGACCGAATGGAGAAGATGACATTGCCAACTCCACAAGCCAAATTTTGGTTCCTAGGTTGGTATCATTGTTGTTGGTGTCAATTTACTCTTTTGGTCCTTAATAATATTCTCAAAATCATTTCTAGTGTTTTCATTAGTAATGATTTCGTGTTAAACCGATTGTGTTATGTTTTTAGTGATCTACTGGTCTAGACATAAATCAAATAGTCGGTTAAAATAATTGCAACGAGTTTTTAATAGAACTCTCTCTTACTGACACGGACCCGGTTTTTTAATGACCGATTTGATTAAATACAGGTGATAAGAACATGTCTCTAAACGATTAAAGCTGGTGAACTGATTAGTAACCGAACCTAACCAGTTCAATAAAGTAGGTTTTTAGATCTTCTCAAAGTAATCAAATCAGTTAATAACTATGCCAAAGTTTATTGTAATAATTGATTTGTATGCCTATAGACTAGATTAATATTAGAAAACTAAACTAAGTTATTACTATAAAAATAGGTTAATATTAAGTAGTTAAAAAGGAGGTGAGAATTAAGAACTAAATATACTTCATCAAGGTTTTGACTTTTGATACAACTTTGGTGATATAAAAATGTGATGATATAAATATAGCAAGTGGTAAGAAGGAGGCCTCTTCGAACATTGTTATCAGTAAACAAACTTAAGTATGTTATTATTTTATGTAAGATAACAAAAGTTTGACTAAGAGGAGAATAGTATAATGTGATGTTTTTTAAAGTAAAAGAATGCATGTATTATGATTTCCATTACAGTAAAGTGATATATTCTCACATATAAATTATAAAAAGAACCACTCTTAAGTGTAAACGCAAATAAAGAACAAATAATTTTTTTTTATTATAATGATTTTGAGAATTTTAGGGTTTGTAAATATCAAAAGCAACTCGAACCTATAATAAAATTTATAGATTTGAGTTTAGTTTATTCAGAACAACATTATGTCAAACCTTTGAACGCGTTTTTCTAAAGGGTTGTGTTTGGCTCAATTCGAAAGATTCACGATTGACTTATTTAATTTTATATTTACAGTAAATTAATTGACTGACTTATGATAAAATTTAAATGATAAAGAGAGAAAAGCAGTCTTTATGTTCGGGTTTGTGTATCTAAAATTTCAAATATAGTTATCGAATATATTTTACTATTATAGCAAATTTATGATTTTACAAAGTTATTAGACAAAAGAAATATAATTTCATGTTAAATGAATCATATTCATTTAACTCCTGATAAGTCATGTTACGTTGGTGTTCACACATTTAAATTTACTCTTAGGTTCAACCCCACAACTTAGTCTCGTTTGGATATTAGACTTCCCATTATTAGATTTTAAGATATAATTAATACAAAATAAAAACAAATGTATGTTTTCTTTTTCCCCCCCAAGAGATTATATATAGTAATTCTTTTATAAGTGAAGTGTTAAACTCATATTGATTAGAGTAGATTAGATACCCACCAAATCTAAGTTTATATCCGGACAGTATTGAATTAAAGACAAGTCAAAGATGAGATAATTTTAATTCAAATTACATTATCTAAAATAAAAATCGACAAAAGAATATATTACTCCTATTCATAATAACACTTCCTTTACTCTCTTTTGTTTTTTGTGCTGTATTAGATCTTGTCCTGCTCTACAATAAATATTGTTGCATTAATTACTTGTTAAACTTTCTTTCTCTATTTAGTATTTCGTAATATCTAAAACTAAAATTAGGGGATTTTAGACGCACCTTAGGTTTTTTGGAAAAAACCGCACCTATATGTCACGGTTTAGTCTAACCATGATCGATAGGTCAAGTGTATTGGGTAACTGTGACGTATGGGTCAAACCGTGACGTTTAGGCTTCAGAGAATGTTTTTTTACACATCAGGATTGGGTTAATTATTGGGGTATGAGTGTATTGGGTGTCCGTTTTTTAGAGTTAGGTTCGGGTTTTGGTGGTGGTGTATATGTCACGGTTTGGGCAAAGCATGTCATATTGGTTTTAATATTTAATTTTTTTAATTGTACTAGTTTGTGTTTATTTTTTTCCGCTCAATTGCAATCGGTTATATACTAGTTTTGTAATCGGTTATGTGTTAATTTGTGCAAACCGTAACATAATGGGTTTAATATTCAAATTTTTTAATCATACTAGTTAGTGTTTATTTTTTTAATCACGTAAACCGTGACATATTTGTTTATGTGAAACTATTTTATTTTAACAAAGAAGTATTAATAATTTAAACGAATATTGACATCAGTTGTGTTTTTAATTTTATCATATTACGAGTTTGTGTTTTTGTGACGTTACATATTTAGAACTAAAAACCGATATAGAAATTATCATAAACATTATATGTAATTACATAACAAGTTTGTAATTTTGATAATATATGAACCAAACCGTCACTCTCATTTGTGTCATTCCCATTAAAAGTATTCGAAAAATTTGTAGTTTTGGTTCAGACTGGTACGGGTTAGGGGCATGTCCATGATCCAACTCTATTTGTGAGTGGTACAGGTTCGGGGAATTTCCGTAATCCAGTTCTGTTTGTGAGTGGTACATATTCGGGGCATGTCCGTAATCCAGCTCTGTTTGTGAGTGGTACAGGTTAGAGGCATGTCCGTAAGAATGGTAAGAGGGATGCATGTACCCTTCACCGTAACCCGTAAGTCCGAATAATGACTTGTACGCATCTTCAGCAAATGTGTTCGACGGGTTGGTTTCATCCGCCCCCAACGAAGGGTATATATAATATTCCTAAAAAAGTAATGGTTAAATATTTCAAATAAACATTTACAATAAAAATAAACGCTACTTCACCATGGTTTGAATCTTCGATAGGTGGCTCCTCATTCAAATCTGGAAGCTTCGGCTTTTGATAATGATCTCCCGAACCCGACATGACGATGAATTTTCTTTCGTTATGTTTCGTGATTGTTGGTTTTCTTTTGTTGTGTTTTGTGATTGTTGGTTGCATGAAATCATGATAAATAGAGAAATGTGGAGTAGAAACCGTCACGGTTTGGCCAAACCGTGACGGTTCAAGGTGTTTGGTACCCGGAAATCAAAGAAATTTTCCTCGTACATTAATTACCTAGTATTTTAACCGTCACAGTTAGGCCAAACCGTGACGGTTTCTGCACAACACGTGCCTCTTTATCCTTGTACTTTTGCCAGTGTACTTTTCAGACCTTTATTAGAGGTCACGGTTTGGGCAAACCGTTACGGTTAGGCTTCAAACTCTCACAGTTAGGCTTAACCATGACGGTTAGATCTGGTCTCCCCTAAAAACAACTGCGGTGTCCCCAGCAGGACCCCTACAATTATTATTAGAAATAGTTATTCACCACCATTAATCTTTTCACATTCGTGTCGGTAACAAAACTTTTGTTACACAATATATTTGATTGTTGTTAATATGATAAATTAGATTAGTTATTGAAGATATACAACTAAATTCTTAAATTTAAATGTTTGAAACCAAACCGAATAAACGATGAAGACGAATACATGTAGGCTTATATAACAAATATTTACACTTTTTTACTAACAACGTCAACTCGTTTACATATTTTAAGTTCCTATTTGTTCATGAAGCTGGTGCTTAACTTATATAAACTTGTACTAGCATGTTATACCTCAATTGTATAAACCTTCTTCTTCTTCTTCTTCTACATTGATCACACTAAGATCAAATCATAAACAGACAATGAAAGTTGCTTTTTATTATTTTGTCATTTAGAAAATTATACAAATATCATCATTTTGTATAATAATTGAAAGTACTAAATGCGTGTTTTTATTATGGATAAAGATGGTTTTGTGGGGTGGACGAAAATGGGCTTTGGTGTTTGTATATTGTCTTTGCCAGGGTGTGTAGATGTGCTTCCCATGATACTTTGAGGGGACGAATCGAATTAATTAATACGCCGTGATGTGGGCCTGGTTTTAAATTTTGCCAAATTATATCCGATTAATTAATTAATGATCCTACTTTTTTTTTCTTTCAAAACATGGATAGCGAGAGATTAAATGATAATTTTTTTAAACTTTAGCAAAGAATATGAAATTATGAACCACTAAATTTTAATGATAAAATGATAATCAATAAAAACATAATAAAAAATTATAAAACAAAAAATAAGATAAAAATAAAACACAAAAATGTTTCTCGTTTTCCTCTTTCATAAAAAAATTATAAAAATATTAAAAAAATCTCGTTTTTTAAGAAATTTGTTTTACACATGTGTAAATCTCTTATACACATGTGTATAACCAGATTTACATATATAACGAATGGACGATTTAAAAAAATCTGTATCAATATTGTAGGAGTTGGAAAAATAAAAAAATACTGAAATTAATGGTAAATTTTTTTTTTGAAAAAAAAATATCGTGATAAAAAAGTTACGAACATTTAAAAAAAATTAAAATGACATGTAAGTTGATGTGATTAAAATGTATGGCTTATACTGGTTCCTAGTTTTTTTTACAAAAAAGAATGGTTATCAACATATTAAATATGATAGAGAGTGGGTTATCATGGTCACACATACATTATTTTTATTATATCTAGAATTTTAACCCTTCCGTCTTCATTTATTTCTCATCGTACGAACCAATGTTTTTTGAGATCGTTTGCTTCAACATCAGCTTCGGTTATTGGATCTTCTTCTATCTACAAAACAAAGTTTGCAACTTAGTCGGCTTAACGTCAATAATCTTCTTCACGTTCATCTTCATCTTCTGAACGATCTTCCCCTTTTGTTCTTGTTCTTTTTCTAAGATCAATATATTCATTGTATTGTTCTTGTTTTCAGTTTAGGTTTATAATGGGTCTAATAAGTGCTATGTTTCCTATTTCTCAACAACATGTGCAGGAAATTTCATAACAAATACGACGTAAGTTTACGACAGGCCACTTTAATTGCTTGATGGTCAGCAAACATGCGGCATAGTTGGTCAATTTGGTATGTACATAGTACAAAGAAAAAGGGAACAAAATTTTAAAATCCAATATGTGTAAATAAGTATGGACATTATACAAAGAAAAGGGGAACAGTTTTTAAAATGAAAGGATTTTACATTACATCGTCCATCAATAATGTGTGAGGTGACTCAGTCACCACATCCAAAACTCATTTAATGTCACAAAAAGGTACTTTTGAAAAAAAAAAGTTTCCCTAAAAAACTACTGTTTGAAAGAAAAAGTTATCAAAAACTACTGTTTAAAAGAAAAAGTTATCACAGGAAATAACATTGACACGTATAATGTGTTGAACTGTTGTTTAATTAATATTTATGTATTTTTAAACGAATTTAATATTTTTTTAAACCTATAATAATAATAGTTTGAAATTATATAGATGTATAAAATGTTCGTATCATTAGTCATTATAAAATGTTATTTGGTTTATGACGTTTTATTGAATTTATTATTTTAATCTAATGTTTTTTTGTCATTTCAGTCACTGTGATTTATAAAATGTTGTCATTTTCATGCACTCCGCTAACACCGTTAAAACCTACGTCAAATAAGAGAATATCTTAGTCTTTTTTTCAGAATCTTAATTATCCAATTAAAACAAATTAATCAATTAATGTTCAATTAAAACTAAAAAACACATGAAGCGACTAGTGAGACCGGACCCTTTGATATTAAACCATCTTTTAACTTTAATTCATTTTGTTCAATGAGGTCTGTCGTGGGATTTCAATTAATTTTCACGTTTTGTTCGAACACGTATATTTGTTCGATTGAGGTATGTTAAGGGATTGATGTATGTTGAGGGATTGATGTTTGCTGTTGTCAAGCTTTATATGATTGAGGTCTGCTTATTGCCACGTTTGTTCAAACGTGAAATAAACATACTTCAATCAAACAAAACATGACAACAGTAGAACTTAATCGAACAAAGGTACACATTCGAACAAAACATGATGATTAATTAAAACCTCACAACAGACCTCGATCAAACAACATGAGTTAAAGTTAATCAAATCTTTCAAATCAAAGTGTTTGTTGGGTGTCGAATCCAACAAATAAAATATAAGATTGTGAACCTACCGTGTGCACACTAAGAATAGTATGAACGGAAGTGGGGTTCGTGTACTCAGGAATTAGGGTTAATTATTTTATATCAAAAATAATTTAGCATAATTATTTTGATTGATTATGAATTAAAAAAATAAGGATTTTAATTTAAAACTAAAAATAAAAGTAAATTGCGAAAAGTAAAATTAAATTCTAGCAAACTGACACGGCCGTGTCAAAACTATAAAGGAAATTCCATCTGGGTATATTGAGGTTCCGCCAGAAAAATAAAATTTGACATTCTTTGGTATTTTTTTGATTGTGAAAATAAATTACTAAAAATGTTAATTCAATTGTGAAGTAAATTCAAATATGAAAACTAATTCCAACACTAAAGTGATTTCTTGATTTGATTCGTTTTACGATCATTACGATGCGATGATCCTTTGATTATTCACAACTAAAACATAAATTTTACTTAGAAATCAAAACACTCAATTAAGTATCCTGACGATGAAGAAAATTCCACCAACAAAAATAAGCTAAATTGCTACTACTCTTTCTTGCTTTGTTGAGCATGATTGCCAATATAGAGTCTTCAAGATGCCTATTTGATCATCCCGTATCTCTATATTTTAAGTAAAATATAAATTTTACTTACGAATCAAAACACTCAATTAAGTATCTTGACGATGAAGAAAATTCCATCAACAAAAATAACCCAAATTGCTACTACTTTTTCTTGCTTTGTTGAACGTGATTGTCAATATAGAGTCTTCAAGATGCCTCTTTGATCATCTCCTTCTCTTATATTTTTCTGCTGCTCCAAGTATATATGTTCTTCTCACGAACATATTAACCCTACAAAATCAACCCAAACAAACCAAAGTAGATTTCATTGCACCCAAACAAATATTGTATAAAATAAACGAAAATGCATGCAATATATACATAATATGCATCAGTATATCCTTTATAACTATAAAAAATAATGCTTAAATAAATAACTAACAGTGACCGATCTCACTAGTCGATTCATGTGTTTTTTAGTTTTAATTGAATATTAATTAATTAGTTTTTTTAATTGGATAATTAGGGCGTTGAAAAACACAAAAATACTCTCATATTTGACGGAGGTTTTAACGATGTAAGTGAAGTGAATGAAAATGTCAATATTTGGTAAATTACAGTAGTGAATGATATGACAAAAATAGTTTCTGGATTGAAATAATAAATCTAACAAAACACCAGCGACGAAAATGACATTCTACTCCTTTAATAAAAAAGAGTCAAGTAGTTGATCAATTAATATTTATGAAAAAGTTTATGTCTAAATTAACTCATTCCATATATATATATATATTGAAAAATGGTGGACCAATGTGGGACTAACTCACTCGGTATAGGTTTTGTCTTTTAGAGGTAAGGTTCTGAACTCAAACCTAAATATGGTGTGAATTAATTTAGAGTAATTTAAAAGTAGTAGTATAGTATGTAATGATGGACGTGATCGAGCTCATGTTCACGCTCGGGTTGTTTTGGGTAGATCTGGAACACCACCATATGTGCGGCATCATGGTGTTGTGGGTACGTTTGTTGGGTCAGTGAACCTGTTGAAGAAGACCAGTAGACACGTATTGTGGGTAGATATGGTAGTTTTGGTTTAAAGGTTCTGTTCCATTCGTATCAAATCCTAACAAAAATTATTTTCATATGTAGTGACTTGGAATTTTTATTGTTTTTCATGTAGTGGTTGACATGAAATGTTGTAACTTTACTAAACTAGTGTTTTACCCCGGCGCGCGTTGCGTGCGTGGTAAACTGTTGAAACAAAGCTTCTATATTATACATCTGGCTTTTAATAACAAACATGTTGGAAGCGCTTATATCGTATATTGTTAAGCTTAGAAATGTAATTGGAATGAGGGCATATGGCTGCAGAGGGTTACGTGTAACAATCCACCGTCCTCAAGATCTGCCACGCCAAGATTGCACCTGATTCAAAGTTTATATATTGGATTTACGGTTATCATAGTCATACGATAAAATCCAACCAATGAATCTTAACCACAGAAAGTGATGCCTCATATGATCTAATACCCGCCATCATAAGCCCAATGCATATACAGAAAGCCAACTACATCAAACATTGACAAATAACAACAGATTTGTGTCGTAACTCGTACTCGTATGCATCTGACCAACATCTGAAGTTGGAAACAGATAAATGAACAAAAGTATTTCAAGCAAAGCAAGGCTTATACCTGTTTTTATTGCGCAGAAATCCCCCACGAAAAACAATCAAAAAACAGGCGCACATACCCATTTTTAAGCAAGCAAATGAAAGGAACCATTGATGAAAAAACAACCAAAATAGGCCTACAATAATCACAGTGCCAACAACAGCCAAACCATCGCCACCAACACTTAGTTCAACAACAGCCACAACCAAGACAAACAACAACCAAGCCCCAAAAGGTTCTAGTAGTAACATCAACACTAAAGAGATGACCCATAGTAACAATACTTAACTATATCCAACCTAAAAGAACAAAACATACCACTACATGCATTACCCACTTGTAGTGAAAAATATCAAAATCAGGGAGGAGAAGAAGATGCCACCACTATTACAAGGAGCGACAGGGTTAAACGGCGGCCGACCAACCTAAAGGCGGCTGGAACCAGTGGTGAGAAACATAGACCAGCCATCAAAACTTGCCGGTTCGCGGGTTGCAACAAGAAAGTAGCCTCCCCCTTCATAGAGAACCCTTTTTCTCTCTTTAAACAAAGCACATCACCTTTTATATATTTACACTCATAGGAAGAGAATTACAAAAGCCTAAACTTTAGTTGCCAAATGCAAAATCAAGAAAACTTCTTTTTTCATATATAGATAATTTCCAACTGTATTTTTTTGTGGTTAAATACCATTTGAATATGATATTTTATTAAAATTAACACAAATTGTAAAGACTTCAAAATATGATCACATATCGTTCATTTAGGCATGGTGTATACATTAGATGATCATTTTTAACCATATAACATATAAGAACATTCACATCACGGTCTAGATATACCCATTAAACTTCAGTAGTTGTCATATCCTATAATTAACTTTAGAGCATTATATTTTTGTATTTCACCATACTTTTTTGCCCTTTTAGCATAGGCACACGTTGACTAGCCAACATGTTTTTCTACGATTGTTTTATGATTACAACAAGAGTAGGTCTGCCTTAGATTTTAGACGGCCTATATTTTCAACCTTGTTTTGATTTTGTTTTGACTTATTTCTTTTTGTTACTTATTCTTTTACTTTTCTTTTATTCTTTTCAAATTATTTTCTTTTGCTTTTCATTTCTTTTTTTAATTTAATCCTTAAATTTAATCCTCTACCTTCATAGAATATATCCCTTCTTTAGTTTCAATCATCTCTTTTCTTGTTTTCTTAATCATATTGTGCATGATTCTATGTCGATTTATACAATGTTATAGAGCTACTTTTTACTTGAATCAACACATGTTAAAACTATATGATCATGAGAGTCTAGCTTGTTTTCATCTTAAACCTGTAAAACAATAAAGAACATTAGAGTAATTTGGTTTACGTAAAGAATGATTTAATTATCAACAAAAACAAAATAAGATATACGCAAACACACAGATCAAATTATAAACACGTTATCATAATGTGATAACGTATGTATAGTCTGATAGTAAAAAAGATCTTTCATTGACCATCTACTCATAAAATTCTTTATTTATTATTGCCATGTAATAATAATCAAATAAACATATAACACATGTGTGCTATAAAATGTTATAGATATTTTATATGGATCTAGAATATTTGAACATAATCTTTGTGAAAAGAAAGCTGAACTAAGATCGAAAAAGAAATGTTACATTACATCCTTTTCAAACTAAACGTAAGAAGTTAATTGATTGCGACAAATGTTAAATATAAGGCACCTAAAATGAGCTGTCTATTGTCACTAGCTAGATTAGTATCCAGGAAATATTAAATGGCTCACTAAGATCTCACATCATATTTAAATCAACAAGTTGAATAGACACTTTCAAGCCTTTGCTTAAAACACTAATACTCTCCTACCTTCTCTCTCATAAACACAAACACACATAAAACTTTATTTATAATTTATGTATCTGATTATCCTCTTCATGATATGATTGTAACAAATAACTAAAAAACAAAACAAGAAGTGAGAAAACTAGTATAAGATCATCCACTACGGTAGTGGCGGAGCTTAGCCAATTTGGTATGGGGGCGGGGGCGAAATTATTTTTTTTAGGGGGGCAAACTCGATATTTATATAATAATTTATACTACCGGGCAAAAAATTTACAATATCGGGCTAAAATTTAACACTACGGACGAAAAAATAGGGGGCGGCGGCCCCCCCGGCCCCTTAAAAGCTTCGCCCCTGCACTACGGTATACTTTTATTTTTCTTATTAAAAAATATACTCAGTTGTTACATCAGCTTTTAACTTATTTTTTTTCACAAAGTCATTTTACTACTAACTGAATCATACGTATTCTATACACAAACGTACCCATATTAATACACATTTAAAAGGAAAAAAAAGGCTAGTGTTTGTGGGGAAAAACAACCGCACGTTGGAAGTGCATTGCAATGTGGACTCTTGTTTTTTGTAGGAAGGGCGCTTGCCAATGTAGACGTGCATGTATCAAAAAACACAATTTTGTGGACAGCCTAAAGTATAAACATGTTTTATAGATACCAAATCGTGTCATTTGTATAAAGTAAAAGATATACCATTGATATTTGTTAATAACATCAACATAATTAAGTTTTTCTAAATTACGCTTCAACATAAATATCACATCATTTTTTAATTTTGATGTAACAAATTAACTAGATTATTTTATTACGGGTGAGATCTTTTTTATACAAGGTATTAGAAAAACTGGTTTAAATTGTATGAGATCTTTGTTAACAAAAGGGTTTTTGATAGCTTAAATTTTAATTCATTTTATGATACTGGTCAAACTATTAAAACTAGTATCATGGACGCTAATAGACCTCCAAACGAATGAAGATTAATCATTCCCGACTTGCTACTCAAAGAAGTGCACCGCATGCCTCACTTGTCTCAACAAGCCCTATGGGCTGGTATAAGATGGGTTAGATCCGGACCTGACTCGTTGTTTAAGGTATCATAGGTATGGGTCATTTTGAGGGCAATATCCCTACAGGCTTCAACCCCATACATCCTATGTTTCTTTCTATAGGAATCCGTTTTTATTTGATTTCAAAATTTGTGTTTCCATAGGTAAGACGTTTGTTACAGATTGATTATGTGACCACAAATTGGGTGAAATTAGTGCCAATAACAGCAAAAAATCAAATAAAATATCCGTTAAGAGATTCTTAATCGTTAGAAGTCTTGCAAATAGTTTCTAATTTCGCACCAAGTGTATTTTGAATTTTGATTATGGTTTCGTGCATGGTGGCCCATAAAGGCATAGAGCAGGAGCTTAGAGCATTCAGAATAGTTTTTTTAAAATTTTACGAGTGAAGTCTTTAAATTATATGAAATAATTGTTAGTGGTTGTGAGTGTATATGAGAGAAAAAATTACTGTTCATCTTTAAATTTAAAGATGCACTATTCATCGCTTATAATTTCTTTTAATATTTTTTAAAATGGTTGTGAATATAAAAGAGAAACAAAGTAATAATGAAGATATAAAAATATTATATATTAAAAAAAGAGAAAATATAGTAAGTTTTAATATAATTATAAAAATAAATATAAAAAACTTGATAGAATGCTATTCGGAAAAATTGAACCAGTGTCATGTTATGTGGGTTTCCTTATTTATGGAGTCAAATTCGGCTTATGAATATAATAAAATTATAAAAATAAATATATTGTTATGTGGGCTTGAGGTATATGGGCTTCTTGATTATGCATTACGATTTACGGAGCCTACCCTGTGCAATTTTGTATCGCATGTCATAACCTATAAATTCATGTGTTCGGATGAGTGTTTATAAAGGAGAATATTCATGTGATCGGGATGAGTGTTTATATAGGAGAATACTGCGATTGTGTGATGGAAATGCGGTAAGTCATGTAGGTGTTGACATAGCTTGATTTTAAAATAACAATGTACCAACGGCATATACATAATTTTATAAAATTATATTTACCCAACTTATAAAGAAAACTAAATTTTGACCCTTGTTAGTTTGTATATTTAACTTTGAAAAAAATTAAAATTGTTATATAATATTATACACCCAAAAGAAAACCAAAATTTAACCTAGCATGATTTGGATAAATTGTATATCATAACGTAACTACCGTTAAGCACGTCATGATAACAAAATAGTTTTAAAACTAATTACAACATTAAAATATTAATAAAAATAATTATACATGCTTAAAATTGTACCTACGAGCTTCAATTAAAGATTACTACTTTTCAATGTATTTGAAATATATAGGGTATTTACATAATTTTACTTACAAAATAATTAATTATATATTTCGCTAACTCAAGAAATCAATTACATATCTCTCATTTCTAAACACACACACACATACATACATACACACATACACACACACACACACATACACACACACATACACACACACATACACACACATACACACACACATACACCACACATACACACACACACACACATACACACACATACACACACATATACACACACACATACACCACACATACACACACACACACACGCACACACACGCACACACACGCATACACACACACATACACACACACATACACACACACATACACACACATACACACACATACATACACACATACACACACATACACACACACATACACACACACACACATACACACATACACACATACATACACACATACATACAAACATACATACACACATACATACACACATACATACACACATACATACATACATACATACCAATTTCCCTCTTTTTTTAAAATGTTCATAACTTTTTTTTTGTAACACCCGGTTATTTTTAAACTTAAAGAAAGAAAGAAAGAATAAAGTGAAGAAAAAGAAAGAAAAAATATTTTACCCAAGTTGAGTGGTAAAAAGTGTCAAAAAAGACAAAAAGTTGGAAAAGTGAGTGTAAAGTGGGCATGGCTGCCCACTCTCTTCTTACAACCCAAAATCATTAGATTTTTAAAAAGAGAAAGTGCAGTTCGGATTTTGTAGAACAAGAGCTGAAAAGTCGAATTCAAGGTAAGAAATTCATGATTTTTTAAGTGTTCTTAACTGGCATTGCCTCGGTTGTATGCTTATGTGTGTTGTGTGTGTGTTCGGGTGTGTGTTTTTTAGTGGGTTTCTAGGCGGTTGAACTCAATGCAAACGAGTTTGGGAGAAGCCATACTCAAGAGCTGCCAAGGTGAGTTCTAGAACTTCTCTTTTACTGATTTTGGGGCTAGAGATGCATGATTGAACTTTTTATAAAACTTGGGTTTCATACCCGTATGTTGAATGTGTGTATGTTGCGAGTATGGTGTGATTTTGATCTATTTTCATGCTTGATGATAATATGGTTGTGTTTCTAAGGCTTAAAATGTAAAAAGAAATGCGGAAGAACAAAAAGAAATGCAGAAGAACAAAAAGAAATGCGGAAGAACAAAAAGAAATGCAGAAGAACAAAAAGAAATGCGGAAGAACAAAAATAAATGCGGAAGAACAAAAAGAAATGCGAAAAAATAAAAAGAAATGCAGAAGAACAAAAAAATGCGGAAAAACAAAAAGGAAAATGCGGATGAACACTTAGAATATTTTCTGACTTTTTGGGGAAAAGTGGAAATGTAGGCTTTGACTTGGGAGGTTCCCGGGGGCTATGTAAGTTGACTTTTTGAGGTCATAGATGGTATGATGGGCATGTTATGATGTATGATTAAGCATGATGTATGTTATGTATGAATGATGATGTGGACTGTTTATGATGATGTTCCTTATATTGTATGTTATCTTTCTATGGATTTACAATGAATGTTAATGAATGAAATGAAAAGTATTATGTAACGTAAAGTGGAAGATAATGAAAAGAGGAACGAAATGAAGAATGCATGCATTAATGAACGAACGAACGTAAGAAAGTCTTGCAAGCAAATGTATGGAGGTTCACACTCAATGCGAAGTGTTAGCTCAACCGTGTGCGGGTTAGCTACCCTATGAGGATGCATACCAGGGCTTAATCTGTGTGATTAAGCAAATGTATGGAGGTTCACACCCAATGAGGGGTTGTCCAGTTCAACTGTGTGCGGGTTATATACCCCATTAGGATGCACACAGGGGTTCAATCTTTGTGATTGACCATATGTATGGGGTCCTTGTTGCTTAACTTGCTTGGTGCTCTAGAGGGGGTTAAGCACATGACAGGACCCAGATGAAAACGAAAGATAATAAAAGTACGAAATGAACGATGATGAAGATAATAACTATTATCTATGTGTACATATGATATGTGATCACGTTTTAAAGCCTGGTATGATTTGAAAGAAGGTGAAGCATGGTTTTAAATGATAGATAAAGTATGTTTTATTATAAAACTAGAACTCACTCAATAATGCTGATTTTTTATGCATTTTTCAGTTGGCAGGTGAGCATTGCTGAGGATGGCACGGGCAGCTACTTGGCATTTTTGGATGGCATCCATTTGATAGAAAATATGACGTTTTGTGATGTAATGCAAATAATGATATTTTGTAAACAGTCAACAATATATTATTTTTCAAAAGTGATTATAATGAAATGGGTGTGTTAATGTTTCGCTGTGATGTTTTATGAAGTATAAATGTAAATATATGTTTTATGTGCGATGATTGGCCAACTGTAAGCGTTCTGGGAACGGGGCCTTGTATTTTTCACGACATCATTTTTTCAAAAAAAATTAACCATAAAATTCAATATTTTTTGTCTTTCCAACGCCTACCATATTGATATACATTTCATAAAAATCATCCATCCATTGTTTACATATGTGTAAATCTAGTTATACACATGTGTAGTACTGGATTTACAAATGTATAAATCCGATATTGTGTAAATCCGATATTACACATGTGTAAAATGAATTTCGTTAAAAAAACATGATTTTTTTATATTTTATAATTGTTTTTTTATTTTTTTTTACGAAAGAGGAAAAGTAGGGGAATATTTTTGTGTTTTTATTTTGTTTATTTTATGTTATTTTTAGATTTATTATTTTTTTAAATATGTATTTGTTAATTACAATTTTGTCATTAAGAACTAATGGTTGAGCTTGATTCATAGAGCTCTCACAAAAAAAAAATAGTTTTCATTTGATCCCTCCCCTATATATACATATATATATATATACACATACACACACATATATATATATATGTATATATATATGTATA
>BJCM01081955.1:0-13408 GCA_018326385.1 Flaveria bidentis | reverse complement strand
ATGCAACGGAAAGGTGTCCAACTTTATGGAAAAGTACATCAGATAAAGCATGTTACTAAAAGTCTTTGAAAGAAATCTGTCTTCAAGAGTTGAGTCTTCGGAAGACTTTGTCTCTGAATCTTCGGAAGACTTCATCTTTGGCTTCGGAAAATATTGGTCTTGGCTTCGGAAGATTTTACACTTAGAGTATTTTCTGTTGTAAGTGTAAAACTTCCTAAGCATTCTTCTTCAATGCACTTGTGCAGCATGCAGGATAGACTTTGGATGTTTGGGTTGCATCAGCCTCTTCGTATATTCTCTACAATAGTTCTTGCATCTTCAATAAGTGTCCAGTTTCTCCTTTGAGCGACACCATTTTGCTGAGGAGTTCTAGGAATACTGTATTGTCTTGTAATACATCTTTCATTAGAAAATGTATCAAGGATTTAGTTTTTGAATTCATTTCCTTGATCACATCTTATGGTCTTGAACTTGTGATCGGATTGATTCTCTGTCTTTAAGATGAAATTCTTGAGAATCTCAGGGGTCTCATTTTTAGTTCTAAAAAAGAAAACCCAAGTGAATCTGGTGAAGTCATTTATGATCATTAAACAATAAGAGGTCCTTCTTAGACTCATTACACTAGTGGGGCCAAAGAGATCCATATGTAACAAGTGTTGGCGAGTAGTGATGGAGTATCTTTCCTTTGGCTTGTGACATACCTTGTGTTGCTTCCCTTTCAGGCATACAACACAGAGGTCATCACTTGTAAACTCTTTTTTTGGCATTCCAGTTACCAAGTCATTCTTAATTAATTTATTCATGTTCTTAAAGTTTACATGGAACATTCTTTTATGCCAAAGGAAAAACTTATCATTATTTTCTTTAGATATAAAGCATGAAACTTCTCCTGAGGGAGATGTTTTTTGGAAATCCATCTTGTACATGTTCCCTTTCCTGGGGGCTCTAAGCAGGATATGCTCATAAGGAATGACCATCCCGGGCTTGAGAACAATGCACTCATACTCAGTAAAGAGCATGTTATGACTTTGATCATAAAATTGAGATACACTCAAAAGATTTTATCCAAGCTCCTTGAAAAAGTTTACCTTCTAAATGCTAAGCTTACCATTTGTGACATTGCCTCTTCCAGTAATGTAACCACCAACATCTCCTCCAAAAGCAATTGGTCCTCCATTAATCCTTTCCAATACCTTTTCTTCATCATGGTCAGCTATCAATGCTTGGTTTGGAGATGCATGTTCCACCTGAGAGCTCCAGTCAAAGCCTCCTTCTTCAACAGCAACTACAACTTGCTACTTTGGCTTCTCATTCTGGGTGGCTTTCTCAGTGTAGTTTGGTCTGGTTTGTGCTTGGCCACCAATTTTCCTTGGTGCATTGCACTCCCTTGAAAAGTGTCCTATTTGGTTACAGTTGTAACACTTTACTTCGCTCTTGTCCAGCCCAAACTTTCCACTAGTTGCATTGCTTGAAAACTTCCTTTCTGTCATCTTGTAAAACTTCTTGGCTCTGTGAGTGAGAAGAGTTATTTGCTGGAGTATTTCCATGTAATCCAACTTATCTGGATGGATACAATCCAGATCTTCAAGGGTGAATAGAAAGTTTCATGAGCTCTCATCTGAAAATACAAAGGCATGTAGCCTTCTTTTGCTGTCTCCGGGAAGGTGATGAAATGACCCTTTTGTGAGTTGTCAAGGTAGCATATAAGATGATGTTGTGCTTCTATGTTATCATTTTCAACCCCATGAAGGGTTGAACTCTATTGATTGCTGGAGTTACCAGATGAACTTTGCATGTTCATCTCTATCTGGTATCCACTCAGAATACCATACAACTCTATCAGAGTAATAGTTTTAAGGTTCTCAAACCTCTAGATAACAATACAATAATGTGTCCACTGCCTAGGAAGAGAGGACATAAACTTCCTTACAATGTCCCTGTTCTTAAGAATCACTCCAATATCCATTAGAGTGTTCACAATCTCAACATACCTGAAGTATTGTTGAGTCATGGTTTCACTTGTTTTAAAGGTGAAGTTCTCAAACTGCTGCTTTTAAAGATCTTTTTTGTTCTCCTTGGCTTCAGTTGACCCCTTGTACATTAGTTTCAGTGCATCCCACAACTATTTAGCTATTTTGCACTTCTGAAGCCTTTGTATATGAAGTTTGGAAGAGCAGTTTAAAGGGCCGTTATGGCCTTCTAATCAATCTCAACTCTCTTCCTGTCTTTATCAAAATAATCGGCTATAACATTTGGAATCATACCACCTCCAGTAGCAGCTGAAGAGGTGCTTAGTATGTAAGGTCCTGAGACAACAGATTCCCACATCCTGGAGTCATGTGACTTAATAAACCTTTCCATTTGTTGGCACCAAGTGTCAAAGTCTTCAGGATTGATCAGTGGGGACTTTGTCATGGTTCTAGTTTCCATATCAGCTTTAGTGATAGCTGCCATTTGAGATGTTAAGTGTTTTGTGTGTGAGAGGGATCTTAAGATGGTGAGATCTTACAATCAAGTGCCTGGAATGCTTTGATACCAATTGCAGGACCGTTTAAAAGGGGTTTGGTCACTTACAACACAACACACGATGAGAAGAATGATGTTTAAAACACTTAACAGATCAAATAAGGAACTGGTAACACACAAGTATGATTCTTAGAACATGAGTAAAGTATGAGACAAAACAAAGAACAAACACAAGTAATTGGTTTTTAAGAATGTTGTATATTACTCTCAAGTTCTTTTATAAGTGTAAGCATGTTTCTAAATTTACTAAGACCTGAGATACTTATACTACATCCTACAACCGGCTATGGTTTAAAGGCTAGTCGGATACATTTGAACTAGATAACAAAATCAAATGTAGAGTCAAAAGGTAGATTACGTTTTGACTAGTAACTATGACATGTCATAACTCACTTCCTAATATATTACAAAAAGGATAAAAGTATATAATGTAGAAAGCACAGACTCAAGACTTCAATATACAGTTTACCAAAAGCATAAAACTTTTCACCAATTAGTGAAAGTTGGTGAGTCAACAAAGTTGTAGTGGAAAGTGGTCCAACTTTATGGTAAAGTAAATAAGATAAAAGCATGTATTCAAAAGTTTTCGAAAGATAATCTGTATTCACTTCTAGGCTTTGGAAGACTTTGTCCCTGAAGTTTCGGAAGACTTCACTTTAAGCTTTAGAAGATGTTGGTCTTGGTTTCGGAAGACTTTACACTTAGAATATTTTCTAATGCATGGTGTAAAACTTCCGAAGTATTTCTACATCTACACTTCAGTGCATGCATGCAGGAAGACTTTGGATATTTTAAGTGCATCAGCCTTTATGTAAACCTTACAGCTATGTAACCTATGGTATACTAAGTTATATTTATATAAAGTTAGAACTCACTTAATAATGCTAACTTTTTACTACACACGCCAAATTCAAAATGTAAAGCTAAGGCAAACTGAACACTCAACATAAGCTGATGGCTACCTTGGCATTAGAAGACTGACATTTTGTATATCATTTTGTGTTTAGAAAAAATTATATATTTATGCAATTGTCAGGTGTTTGAATGATGTTAACAATGTTCATAATTTTTGTTGGCTTGTTTATTGAAATTTTTGGTTTAAGAATTATGATTATAATGTATAAAACCAATGGTGAATTATCCTAATAACATGGACTTACACAAATTAACATAGAAGAAGTGTTTATATATTTCAACAACAAGATAAATTAATGTCTATTATTTATTTTAAGTACGAAACCACCATACTCGTAAAAACATAAATGAGGAAAGCTATAATTTACTTGACTTTTATACATATTTCATTTCTCTCTGGTAACTTTGGTAAAAACCATTATGACTTATTACTTTGTACGTTTTAATACAAGTTTTATTCAAAAATGACTCAAGGTAAACTATAATATAGAGTTAATCTCGGTTTGCATCCCTAAGTTTTGCAAATTCTTTCCACTTGAGTACAAACGTTTATTTTGTCTTTATTATTGGCCGAAGTTTTGCAAATCGTATCTATTTTCATCTTTTTGACTAACGGCGTTAACATTTTATGTTAGAATTTTTTAAAAAGATCAAAATACCCCTAAGGGTTATAAAATATTTCATCTAACTTTTTCATTTTTATCTCACTCTCCCTCTTTCTTCTTTATCCATAGCACCACACACCACCGCCACCACACACCACATACCACCACCTCCACACTCCACCGCCACCACACATCAGATCCTACGACATGGGGGTGTAGCGATTAGGGTGTCATGAGGGTTATTTTTAGAAGGCAGAATGAGAGAAATCAAACAAGAAAGTTGCGGAAGAAGTTGCATTTATTGGTGGATGGATCCATGATTTAATTGTTAGATTTGATGTTTGTGAGATTAACAAGAGCAGAATCAGGCGGAGGTGTGGTTAACACCGATTAGGGTTTCATGAGGGTTATTCTTGGAATAGACACACAAAAATATAAGAAATTGGAAGGTGAATTAGATGTAATAGCAATTCGTTTTGCAGAAGGAGACGACGTTTTCATGGATGATGTGTGGTGCGGTTGTTGTGCAATGGTGTGTGATGGCGGTGTTGTGTGGTGCGATGGTGTGTGGTGCGGGTGTAAGGTGTGGTGGTGTGTGGTGGCAGTGACAGATGGTGGTGGTGGATTGTTGATGGTGGACTGGTGGTAACGGTGGTGGTTTGTCGAATGTTATGGTTGGGGGAGGTTGTGGTAAGTTACGATTGAGCGGTGGTATTTGGTTACAACAGAGTTGATGATGGTTGCAACGGTTGTGGTGGTTGGTTGTGATGGTTGCGATGGTTGGTTGTGATGGTTGCGGTGGTTGGTTGTGATGGTTGCGGGGTTGCGGTGGTTGGTTGTGATGGTTGCGGTGGTTGGTTATGATGGTTGCGGTGGTTGGTTGCGACAGGTAACGACGAAGTTGGTGGTGGTAATGGGTGGCAACGGTAATCGCTAATGGTGGAGGCGGTGGGTTTGAGAAAAAAGAACGGTTTATTAAAGTGGTTAGTGGGTCCCATTTAATCAATTTTGTTTTTTCAGAATTTAATATTTAATTTTATTTTCTAATGAAGGGTGTTTTGATCATTTAGTACTCATTTAACACTTATTAACAGAAAATGTTAACACTGTTAGTTAAAAGGACGAAAATGAAAATGATTTGCAAAACTTAGGTCAATAAAAGAGACAAAATAAACATTGGTACTCAATTGGATACAATTTGTAAAACTCAGGGACGAAAACCGAGATTAACTCTATAATATATTTTGATTTTTTCCCACGACAGATATAATAGTTTTTTATATTGCTAAAGGATTATAGTAACACAGTTACGTTTTAGTATAAATTTTATTTAAATTCAAGCCGCAATAACGTATGGGATAAAAATAATAAGTTATCAATATATAATAATCAATAAATGTTGTGAAAGCTTAACGTCAGAATAATTTAGTATTACATCACAAATAAGTTATTCTAGAAATATAATGTTATATTTCTCTAGAAGAAAATTATATATTAAAGTTTTAAAATGAAAACAGAATAACTTATTGAATGCTACTTTCAATGGGACTTACCAAATTATGGTCAATCGGTCAGGGTTGCCAACTGTTTATTTTATTGCAACGAAATACTCTTTTCTGATCAATTTCGTGGAAAAACCTACCAATATTAAAGAACTCACGTGTACTCGTTATCTATTAATTTTTCCTACTGCTTGTACTTAAAGTTAATAACATATACAATCATTTAACTAAAGGTTTTACCCAAAAAGTTTAAGTGATAAAAGTGAGATATCTCAAGAATTTATTAAAATATAGAAAGTTGTTGGATTCAAGTCTCATATTTAACAAAAGAAATGGGTTTTAGATTGGACTAGTAGGTTTCTTTCAAGTTTTCTTTTGAGAGTGTTATCAGGTTCCATACTCGAGTAATGTCGATAATCGGATGGAATAGTAATTTGTTAGTGATTCAATTAGCTGTAAAAATACAATTTAACTACAGGTTTAAGGTTATGCTTAATTAGATGAATTGGTAAATCCAAACACAACCTATTATTTAATTAATTACAAAAACTTCAATCCTAACACTTAGTAATAAGATATTAACCAATGTATAATACTTGTTCTTATTTAGAAAACCTGAATTGCATGTGTAATAAATAAATACTTGTATAATTGTACTACAAGTGTAGAGACTAAACATTGTTATCAGAAGAAAACATGTAAAATTTAAAAGATAAACTAAAAGAGTATTTCACTTTTAAAATAAGCGGAAACGCGATATGGTTAGAAATCGAAACACATACTAATAAGTAATAAACAAACATATGTCTCCAAAGTCGTAGTAATAAATAGTTTTTATATTTGACGTGTAATAAAAAAGTAGAGAATTATAAACGCATTCAATTACTCAAAGGAGGGGCATTTTTGTAGTTAGAACCAAATTTAAGGTCATATATTTCTTTAAGGACCTATAAAAGACCATCGAATTTCATGAGGTTTTCATCCTAAAACATATACAAACCAACAGAACTTGCATCCTAACAAACCGTTACTCCCTCCTATTATCGAAAAATGTCTCCGATCACCCCCGAGGTTAGAGCATGTGCAGAAATTTTTACTGGAAATGAAGTTTGCAAGGAAAAGGCCAAGGCTCTCTTAAGAGAATATTGCCTCCCTGACGGCCTCTTACCCGTTGAGGACGTCGAGGAACTTGGTTATGTAAAAGAAACTGGACTTGTGTGGGTCAAACAAAAGAATGAGATCAAACACAAGTTTGAGAAGGTAGGGAAGCAAGTCTCATATGCCACCGAGATCACTTCCTACTTTGAAAAGTGCAAGATCAAAAAGTTGTCAGGAGTCAAGTCTAAAGAGGTGTTGATATGGATCTCACTCACTGAGATCTTTACCGAAAATCCAACAAGCGACAAAATCACAATGAAAACACCCACTGGAATCTCCAAAACCTTTCCGAAGGTGGCTTTTGAGGCTTAAGAGGTGACTAGTGAGGTTGATCAATTTGTGTAATACATAAAATAAGTGTGTGTGCGTCAAAATAATTACTTCTGTTTTTCTACTTTTATGTAATCTTACTTTTTTTTCGAAGTGTTATATTTTCAGTTTGGTTACTTCTATATTCATTATTTACCTCTCTCAAATAGTTATTTCAAAGTGACAATTTATATTTTGTGCATACGGAATATGCCCATCAATATTACATAAATAAACAAAATACAAAAAGATAATAAGATATTACAAAGTTTTTTATATTTCTAGTTTAAAAATAAACTAATTAAATATGTCTTGCATTTATTGACTAGAAACCCCATAGTCAACCTGACTCCACTAGCCTAAGTCGTCCCTTTTATCATGCTTAATTTTTTATTTTCTAAATTATTATATATTAAAAATAATGATTAAACTATAGTATTTATTTATTTCGCAAACAATAACTTTTGTGGGGATGTTTTAGAGATTTATTTACGTTTAAAAAATCTGTATAAAAATGGTGGTGACATGCGTGCCTGAAATCGTAAAAAGAAGGAAGAGAATCACATAGAATGTTGACTCCAACGTGGAATATCTGTTGACTAGTAGTCTAATGAGGCTTTATCGAAAGTTATCATTTAGTTAAGAAGTTAGTTTGTTAACTTGATAATAGTTAGTTGGTAGTTATTATAAATAGAAGTAAGCCCCCCGCGTTGCAGCAGGGGCCGTAAAATTATGTCAAGTAATATGAATTTCATATCATCATTAACAACCACCAACACCGAAAAAACTTTTATTAAAAATAAATAAAAACGGAAAAATAAAACCGAATAAAAAGTAGAGGTAAAAACGTTGAACCACACACGTAATGGTAGAATATTAAAACCAACTAAGTCGATCTAGAAACGCGCGTTGTGACGGAGCCCTTGAACGGGAAAAACTATGTATAAAAACGTTGAACCACACGCACACGTTGCGGCGTGTTAAATTGTAAAATTTGAACCAAAACGTAAAACAAAAAAATTGTAAAAGATGAAAACTATATGCAACCAAAGTTGAAATTGAAGAATTTGTAGGGGTTTAGTTATAAAATAAATAAAAATATTGGGTTAAAAGTAAAAATTTAAAAGAAACAAAAATGAGTACAATCTATTAAACTTAAAATACAACTCATAATACACAAAACATTTGATAATTAATATTATATATAATGGTCAGTATGTTTTTTTGAACAACAATAATGAATTAACTTTTATTCAAAGAAGCTAAAGGGGACCAGCAAAAAATATCATTAGAAACATCAAAATGTTACAATCACCAAACAATCAAAAGAAATAAGAAGCAATACGACTACATCATTTTGACTACTTCATATTTTCTTTTTCTTGCAATATAATTGTGAAATTTTCCTAAATTGCAACATGGTGTTAGAGTAAGGAATGCCCATATTTGCTTTACCTACAAAGAACAAATTATGCTTCGTCAACAGAGAGAAAGCTGCTGCTTCGAGTCCTATTCACCTTGATCTATGGAAATGATGCAACGATATGGTTACTTCATGGATCCTAAATTCCTAATCAAGAGATATAAGTGAAAGTGTTCCCTATGCTCAAACTGTAAATCAGCTTTGGATGGAATTGAACGATAGGTATGGACATAAGAATGGAGCCAAGTTGTATCATCTTCAAAAGAATCTTTCCAAACTGATACAAGGTAACAATAATGTTGCTATTTACTTTGCAAAGATAACATCAATTTGGGATGAACTAAGTGCATTAGATGTTCTTCATCCATGCACTTGTGATGCATCTTGAGAAATGGCAAAGCGAGATAAGAAAAAACAATTAGTACAATTTATAATGGGATTAGGCTGCATGTCCCGATATAAGTTAATCTATTTTTGGGTATTATGTTTCTTTATGTGGGAGTCTCATTTCGTGGAAATCTAAAAAACAACCCATTGTTTTCTTAAGTTCTGTTGAGATAGAATATTGATCTCTTCAAAGAGTGACTGTCATTTTGTGCGTGAAAACTTACAAGAAGGTTTTATCTCGTTATCTCATACCAACACCAATGCACAATTGGCTGATCTTTTTTTTCAAAGAGTCTTCCTACTACTCAACATAATGATCTACTTTGCAAGTTAAGGTTATTCACAATTTCACACCTCCAACTTGAGGGGTCTGTTGACTAACAATATGGCATACTGTTGACTACAAGTTTGATGAGGCTTTAGAAAAAAACTGTTATTTAGTTAAGAAGTTAGTTTGTTGTCTTAATGATAGTTAGTTGGTAGTTAGTATAAATGGTTGGCCGTTATATGTATATTAACTTTTCTTCTTCTTGCAATACAATTATGAAAATTTCTGAAATTATAACTAGAAAATGAAACTAGAAACTACTTTCAAGCGTCTACACCCTATCGCGTCGTCATGTATATGTAATAGGGGCACAAAAAGGTGTTATTTTCTTACAAAAATATTCAACTCATTAAAAAAATTATTACACCATATATAAACTGTCGACTTGTCAACAAAATGAGCAAGAATAGGCACATAGTAAACAATGCATGATGGAGATAGTACCATATATTTGATATAGTGCAAAATCAATGTAAGTGGCATGTATATTGCCTCATCACAATGTAAGTGAACAAAATGAGGTATATATATATAGAGCTCATGTAAAACCGATGTGATCTAGCAAGCACTATAACAGTATAAGCAAGCTCATGTAAGGAGAATGTCTCAACATTGCTTGAAATGTACTTTAAATTAACAAAGTTTTGTTAAAACATGTACTATCTATTAGAAATAACCCGTAATATGTGGTATATGAATCATTTAAATAAGTTTCACCAAATGACATAACTAGTCCCTAATAGTATAAGGAGGTTATTTGATGGAAATACCTCATAATTATAATTAGGGTTTCCCCTTGAATGTTATAAATAAAAGAGTAAGGAGAGAACAAAAAACACATCAATAATCTATACTCTCAAGATCATCCATTGATCCCTTTAAACATGATAACGGGAACAAATCACTCGATCATGACATCATTATCTTCGTCATTATCTTCGTTAAACATCACTTTTCCCACAAGTAAGTTTTATTATTTAATGTTTACTTTCATATTTAAGATTGAATAAACATGATTAGGATTTCATATTTTCATTCATGTTTCAAGATATAATCAACACTATCTGTATCACTTGTTACAAATATTAGTTTTAGATCAAGATTAGGAAAAGCTTGGTAGAAAAGAGATGTTCATACTTAAGATTATTAATTGATTTTCACAATAGAAAATGACTCTAAGCTAATGTTCTAGATTATAGAGTTTATACTTAACCTTAATTTAATATATTCATCATTCTCAACCTTTCATTTATCTCATTTGATATTACTCTTATGAAACACCATAACAAGGTCAAATTGGTTGCAGATCGATAAATATATGTTTAAATACGAAAAAAATTAAATTTTAAACCAATAAAATTATAAAGTTTAATAAAAAGTTTTAGGGGCTCAAGTGCTAAATTGGTTACATAGATATATTACATTATTAATTCCTTAAAATATTTGAACTATTTTCCTTTGTTATATAGGTTTCAAATTATTTATGGATTAACAATAACTAGTATTAAGCTCCCCAGCGTTGTGACGAGGGCGTGCCTAGTAGCACCAATGTCACGTCACTGTAATTGATCACTAATACCAAAGAAACTTGTATTAAAAGAGAAAACAAAACAAAAAAAAGTAAAACCGCACGGCAAGCAGACATAAATACATTAAACCACAAACATTAAACGTGAAATATTAAAAACAATAACTAAGTCGTTGTAGGACCCACACGTTATGACGGACAGTTAAATAGAAGAAAAAAACATACGTAACAACGTTGAACCATATGCACATATTACACGTGTTAACTGTCAAAATTTATGCCTATTTATAAAACGAAAAATTGTAAAAAATGAAAAGTTTAGATGACCAAAGTTGAGAGTAAAAAATTATACGGATTAATTTGTAAAATATGTAAAACTATTAAGTTTAAAATAATTTTTTTTAAAAGAAACAAAAACAAAAAGATAAAAAATTATACAACCTTTAATACACATGGTAAAAACAACTTATGCAAGCTTAAGTTAATGATTAGTAATAGATACGGATTAACAATACAATGTAAAAGCTTACGTCACTAATAAATTATACGGATTAGCAATAATTACAATATAAAAGCTTACGTCACTATAAAATTGATATTACGTTGCAACTCAAGTTGTTCTAGAATGATAGATTGTGCATAAATGTCCATACTCTTATCAATGTTATTATCTTCTAGAAGAAAATTGTATATTTATTTGTGAAAACAATAAACTTGCATAATGCTTTATTCAACGGACGTTTACTATGTCCGGTCAATGGTCAGAGTTGACAACCATGAAGTAAGGGGCCACCAACAAAACAAATACTCCATTCCGAAAACTTTCGCCTCAAATAAACCTCCTAGATATAATATTTAGAGTAATTTTTTGTTTTGATTATTGTGATTTAAGAACTTTAAACATTTCAGTTTAAAAATTAATCTTTTGTCATATTATGTTTTATGTTTTTTTTTAATGATTTTAATTCTTAACAATAACTCTGTGTTTGCCAACTAACATCGCTAGATCTTTCTTTCGACATTGCATTTTTTGTCGAGTTCATATGGTGATCTTTCAGGTAGTGGTTGTTGACTAGACAAAGGAGGGTCATAGGTGGGCGTCGTTAACCGACCGAGTTCATGAGGTTAGGTTTCAAGCAGTAATGGTGGTTGCATGAACAACGGGAAGAGGGTCTGGTGGTGGCATGTGCCTGGTGTTCAATGGAGGTTACTAAACCATGAAGAGTTGCATGTGTTGGTGGAGAACAACGTTGGTATTAGTGTGTAGATGCGGTGGTAGCGTTCGGGGGTGAGGGGTAGATTGGGTTCAAAATATCTCTTTTTTAGTTTTGAGTTGATTAAACAAATTGTTCCACTTTTAAATGCATATTGACCAAAATACCCGTAGGTTTAACTTTAAAAACTAATAGAGTTAATGTCAAAGAACAAAACCATTATAAAATTGAAACCACGGGGCATGATATGACAAAAGATTTCGTTTTGGATTGAAATGGTTAAAAAGATCAAACCATAGGAACCAGAAATGAAATTATTGTAATATATAATAAAAGTTATGTCTAAAACTTCTATTTATTTTGTTATCCCTATGTTTATAAGTTAATATGGTATATGAAAGTAATTGTGTCTATGATTACGTGATCATTACATTTTAACCAACAACTAGTATAAAGCTTCTCGTGTTGCAGGGTGCGTAAACCATGCTAGTTAGCATCAATTGTTGGAAATTTATGTTGACAATAATAATATTCATATGGTTACTAAAATTTATTCAATAAATTGAATGTGTTTAATCTGATATAAATGTTCTTAAGTTAAGATTGATATGATATATTAATGGTATGAAAAGTGGTTTCACATTAGAAAAAAGATAAAATGTTAAGTGGTTTATATTCTATATCATTTTCATTATATTATTTCCTACAGTATCACACTAACTATATTCAACTCGCACTCGCACTCGTGTGCACGGCGTGAGCATGTGGATGCAATGTGATGCTTTGATGACGCACTTTGCACTTAGTATTTTTGAGACGCCTTAGTATTTTTAAGGCTGGTTTAACCTCGGTGCATGGTCTGAGCTAATGTGGTTTGAAACAGCTTTGACTCGTAACAGCTTAGTTACATCTTGGCTAAAGCCGATTACATCTTTGGGGCCAAATTATCAAAGAGCTAAAAGTATTGAGTTAAAATAAAAAAGTTAAATTTTGCCCGAAGTAAAAACCGTGCTCGGGGCAGCCGAAGGCTGCTCTGCACTTCAGCAGTCGCGAACCTACAGTTCAGGCGACAGTGTCTATCATGCGACTGAGCCGTGTGACTGGGTGAGTCGTGCGACTGAGTCATGCGACTATGTCATTCGGGCGACTGAGTCGTGCGACTGGGGATGTCATGCGACTGAGTGATGCGATCGAGTCAATGCGGATGAATGTTGTGTGCGATTGAGTCAATGCGGATGAATGTTGTGTGCGATTGAGTCACGCGACTGAATGAATGTATGCGACTGTGCGTGTATCGCACGACTGAAGGCCAATCGTACGAATGAAGGTTCAGTCGTACGAATGAAGCTGATTCGTACGAATGAAGGTTGATTCGTGTGTATGGAGGTTAAGTCTTGTGACTGGTTGTTGTGTGGTACGACTAAATGCCAATCGTGCGAATGAAGGCTCAATCGTACGAATGAAGCTGATTCGTACGAATGAGGGTTGATTCGTGTGAATGGAGTGTTGAGTT
>BJCM01081953.1:0-10988 GCA_018326385.1 Flaveria bidentis | reverse complement strand
AAACATGTTAACCTTATAAACTTACACTTGTAAACATCTTGATACTTGTAAATGCACATGCAATTCATCTTTATCTTTTTGTCATGGTTATTTGTGTTATTATAAGTCTTATATGAGATACATATTTTGTTTACAATCATTAACTATTGCTAGCCTGGCGACGTATTAGATCTTGGGCCTGACAAGCCTATTTGGTGCTAAAGCCGATGTATTGCCGGCTCCTGATGACGTATCCTGATGACGTATGCTTGTTCATCATGGGAACCAAGTACACTTAGCCAATCATATATACTTGTAATCAAGTCGAGGTTTGGTTGTAACTGTATGTGTTCTATAAGATTGCTAACTCGTAACCATCGACATGAATTACTACTTGTAAACCTTTATTTATATATATATGTATGCGTGTGTTAAAACCATGGGAACTCACCAAATTTATAGTTGACCCTTTATTTTTAACATGTTTTAGGTTTACTACTTGAAGATCTTCTTGTGCTTATATAGGACTTGGACCTAGTGTAATTGAAAATCTTATGTTATTGATTGTATCTTGATTGTTTTGTAATGATTTATTTGTCTTGTAAAGTTCAATGATTAATGAAATTTAATATTATTTCAATTTAATTAGTTCCATGTGTTATGAACAATCGTCTCCCATTCGTCCGCCCCGATGATTCCGCCGTCGGTCGGGGTGTGACATAATAGAACATAAATAATAAATGTATATATTTTAATATTAATTTAAAATATCATAAATAAGATGATACTTAAGATAAATGTATATTAAATAATATATTATTTGAGAGAAATTTATTAAATTTAGGTAAATTAGAAACTATTTATATAGCACTTGTAGCTTATGTTTATAAAGTCACCTAAGATTTCTTAAATTTTAAATAAAATTACAAGTGTATTCTTATCAAATGTTTATATAATAGTATAGATAATATAGATATAGATTATTATTATAGATATAGATTATTATTATCATTGTTATTATAAAAGTATTTAGTAATTATATAATTAAATATTCAAATAAGATAATACTTATAATTATAATAATAATAATAATAATAATAATAATAATAATAATAATAATAATAATAATAATATAAGTATAATAATACTACTACTCATAATAATAATATAAGTATAATAATACTAAATATTATTATTATTATTATTATGATTATTATTATTGTTATTATAATAATAATAATAATAAATATTTTTAGTAATTATATAGTTAAGTTTTCAAATAAGATAATACTTATTAATAAATTCTAATTTTAGTTTAAAGTATTATAAATAATATAATGTATAATATAGTGAATTAATCATATCTCATGTTATTAAATAATTTATTAATAATATGAATTAATTAATATATTAATTAAAAGAAGTTCATTAAATAAGGGGCAAATAGGAATGATAGCATAGAACACTTATACCTAATGTTTAAAAAGTTGTATTATGTATCTTAATTTTTTTTGGTAAAACTACAATTGTATTCTAATGTTTTGCTTTGTATAGTAGTAGTATAGATAAGGCAATCCTTAGTTAGGAAATACAGTAATGCATAAACAATTCTTCCGAACACACAAAGCTCTATACAACAATCTTCACATTACTTTCTTGGATTCCCGCCAATACAAACCGCTTCACATATTGTACCTTGGAAATATACAAGTTATTTTGAGAGACTCGAAACATGTTTTGAATAACGCGTGTTCAACATGAATTCTCAACCATCATATTTTTTGCACTTCTTCCTTTCTTGTATTTTTACTTTATTTCATTTATAAAGCTCTCTAATTTACTATTTTTCTATGATTTCACGTTGTGAGGCCCTGATCCCGGGACGCTTAAAACTGGTCAATCATTGCACATAAAACATAAATACATACATTTAAATTTGCTGCTTTTACAAAACAATACAAAGTAATTAACTGTTACAAAATATAATCATTTGCATTACATCAGAAAAACACCATAGTTCTATGAAATGGATGCCATCAAAAAATTCCAAGTAGCTGCCCCGTGCCATCCTCAACAACAATTACCCGCCAAATAGAAAATACATAAAATGCAGCGTTGCTGAGTGAGTTCTAGTTTTAAAAAATAAAATATTTTTACTTTCATTTAAAATCGTCTTTTACTTTCATACGCGATCATGCATCATACGTACAATTAGATAATCTCGTCATTTTATTTCATCATTCGTTCAATGTCATTCATTATCATCATTCATTCCTTCCCTTTCGCATCATCCATTTCGTACATACATTATTAACCTTTACATTCATTCAGACCAATGCTATGTGCTATACCCCACCGTCATGCATAAATAGAGTACTTGGCCGAAGTCTATAAATAGACTCCAGTACATTGTGCTCGGTGGCCTGACCGCAGTACCGGGGTAAGCGGCAAGAATCTCATATGTATGGTCAATCACAAGGATTAGACCCCAGTGTGCATCCTTCCGGGGTAGCTAACCCACACACCGTTGAGCTAACACCCTTCATTGTATATGAACCTCTTTATAGTGCTTACAAAACTTTCTTACATTCGTTCTTCTATTGATGCATGGATTCATTCTTTCGTTACGTTTCATTCTTTCGTTACGTTCCTCTTATCATTATCATTAACTTCCGCTTTACGTTACACAATACTTTTCGTTCATTTCATAATCATAACACGTAAGTCAAGGAATAATACATAATAGGAACATAAGATCAACATAACACATTCATACATAGCATCACATAAACATCACATACCCCATCACATATCATCATAAACATCATGCATCATCCATTCACAAACACATACACATGCACAACAAGTACAAATCATCATAGAACATAACCGACCCTCTGCGGTACAGCAGAGGTTCAGGGGCAGCAGCCCCTGACAGTGGGGTCCTAGGGGTAGCAGCCCCTAGTGGGGTCCAAGGGGCAACACCCATGGCTGGGGCCCGGCTGCCAGGTAAGCGCGAAGAAATTTTATTTTTAAACATTTGTATAGAACATTTTGTTATAGAAAAATCAATCTTCCTGTTAAAACCTCTTAAAATCTTGGTCATTTAAATCGTGTAATTTGTATGCATTTCCAACCCCCAACAAGTTTAAAACCTTTAAAATAGGGGATCTTGAACTCACCTGGACTCAGTGAATAGCTTCTCAATCAAGCTTTCTAAGTAAGGATCGCACTACACAGCCTAGATTCTTGGTCTTTTCTTGTTGTTTGGATGCCCACAAACACCAATCTTTAATCTCTTGATCAACCGAGCCTTGAATCACCATTTTCTCTCCACTTTCTCTCTCTATACACTCTTTCTAGAAGTTGGGTGTTGAGTTGCAAATGAAAGTGGCTCTTGCTGATCCGTTTATATATACCGGGCATTCCCGGGAGCTTAAACTTGTTGAACACATAACCCGCGAGGTCTAATCGGTCCATACTCCATTTCCCACTTATTTTCATTAAATAATCCCTGCTAAGCCCATTATTATTAGTTGGCTCGTTTCAACTTTATTCCGAGCGTTACAAGTCCACCCCCTTATTTATGTTTCGTCCTTGAAACATGTTATTCCTCGAATAGATGTGGGTAATGTTGTCTCATTTCCTCTTCAGTCTCCCACATAGACTCAGATCTCTTCCTGTGCTTCCACTATACTCTCACAAGTGGAACTACTTTATTCCTTAGCCTCTTCTCCTTGTGATCGATGATCGCCACCGATTGCTCTACATAATTGAGCCGTTCACCCACTTCAATATCCTCTAGTGGCACCACCATATCCTCATCGACTAAGCACTTTCTCAAGTGAGATACATGGAATGTCGGATGAATTCTAGTTAGCTCACTGGACAACTCCAACCTATAGGCCACCTCTCCTACTCGAGAAATAATTCGAAAAGGCCCTATGTACCTCAGGCTCAACTTGCCCCGCTTTCTAAACCGAATGATCCCCTTCCAAGGTGAGACTTTCAGCATAACTCTATCTCCCACCTTGAACTCAATCGGTCTACGTCTCTTGTCGACATACGACTTTTGCCTATCTTTAGCTGACTTCATAAAGGCCTTGATCCTTTCCAGCTTTTCAGTCGTAGCCTCGATCATCTCGATGCTCCCTAACTCTTTATGGCCGATATGACCCTATAACATCTCCTAAGGAAGCATACCGATGTTGGAATAGTAGCTATTGTTATATGAGAACTCGGCTAACGGTAAGTGGTCATCCCAACTTCCTCCGAAATCAATGACGCATACCCGAAGCATATCTTCAAGCATATGAATGGTTCTTTCCGACTGACCATCTATCTGGGGATGATAAGCCGTGCTGATATGTAACCTCGTCCCTATAGAATTGTGAAATCTCTTCCAAAATTTGGATGTAAACCGAGTGTCACGATCAGGCACAATAGACACCAGTACACCATGACGAGCTACAATCTCCTTGATGAATAGATCCGCAAGTCTCTCAGAGGAATACGTTTCACAGATCAGTAGGAAGTGAGCACTCTTCGTCAAACGATCAACTATAGCATCATTTGAATGTGCTTGATTTGATCTTAAATTTTTCTAGCTTGAACATTCGGTCATAGGATGCTAGGCCTTGCACCTTCAAAAGATGGTTTGGCAAAATCACAAATCTTTTTTCTATTATCAGGCCCCACCATTATGTCTTCGGTGTGTTCACCTTCGCTTTCAATTTCGTTTATGTCCTCCTTTTCACTTTCGGAATCATTTAGGCTCGCCGTTTCAATTTTGATCTCTTGTGCTACTTTTTGGGATGTTGCCCTCAACTTCCTCCTAATATATAATATAGTCAAAAATATAATTTTTAATACGAAATTTGATGTTTGTTTTGATATATAGATTTCAACACTGGATTTTACACATTCATACTTTAAAAATATACAAATATTTTCATCTTATGATTAACTACACACATAATAAGCGAGTGTACCTATCAAATAGTAGTGTATCTTTGGAAAGAACCACATATCGATCCGTGGACACGAAAGCTCCTAATACTAAGTCATAGTCATTATCTAGCCAATGAAAGATGATTTGTGAAAATTATGATTAACTAATTTAGCTAACAACTAATCAAATTAAAGAAAGTAAACGAAAATGAAGATAATCAATCAGAGAAAGATATCACTTAGGCTTCGAATCCGCTTAGCAAAACAATGACAACATACAAAAACCTATGGTGAGATCATTTTCTATACATAAAACATGGTAAAGTAAACTCATGTCCATGTTATCTAATTATATAAATCTTTAGAAAGCTAGAATGATAAACACATAATAGCTAAGTAAAGTTTATCATGAAGAACTAATGATATAATTAAGCCAAAGTTTAAGATGGTTTGGACTCCTGTCAAGGATACCAAACCCACGAAATCTTCAAAAAGTTAACAGAATGAACACATGCTAACTACCTTAGTTCACATAATGTAACAATAGCTATGTAAATCATTCAGCTTATAAATGTTCTAACTCGAATCCATGAACCATAAATTTATGCATTATCTATAGTTACACATAAACAAAGTTAGGAGATATTCATAACGAACACAACGGTTTTCACAAACATATGTATAAGGATGCACACTTGTTCAACTTTACTAAATCATCAACTCTCATTTACCATTCCAAGTAAAATGCCGCAAATAACACACTAATATTTGCAATTCATGAATAGATGTTCTAAAACACAAAAATTTCCAACATAATGAGACTATAACACCCACAAGATTCATTATTTCATCAAGTTCAACAACCATACACAATCACTGAAGAACATTCATAACCTTGTAGTAAACATTAACCTAATCATCTCCAAAAGTTACAGGTAAAATGTCAAAGTATGTTAAGCTTCATCCAGTCTAAGTGATAAAGAGTATTTAGCCCATGAGGCTTATAAAAACCACAACCAAACTCATAACAATGGAAAAAATTTGACGAATTTAGAGATTTTCAAACCAAAGATAAGTAGAGATGGGTTGTGTGAAGTTGAATCTTCATTTGAGATGCTTGATCTTCAATTTAGCTTGAACCCTTGAGAAACTTCTTCTAAAATAACCATAAGGACGGAGAAAACTAGGGTTTTTACTCTCTAAATTCTTCCCCCTTCCAATGAGAAAAATGAAGAGGTAAAAAAGGGTCTGATGTGTTTTGTGATCATAATTTAACAGAAAGAGAACCTGATGCTTGTTATGGTCATGACAATATTAGTTATAATTATGACAGCCTCTAAACTTCTAAAATCTTCATTAATTTCTTGTCTTTTTCTTTTAGTATCATGAAGCAACCATCCAAAAATACAAAATCCAAATTAATCACAATTAAGTATCCTTAAAGATGAAATTGCAACAAAAAAACACTTAAAATGAAAAAAAATATGCATTATTAACAAGTATATTAATCCACATATCAACATTACAAACAAACCTAACTATTTGAGGCAAGAAAACTAGCGTACAGAAATCTTTCTTAACATAGAAAATTGAAACATGAATATTTCTTCTCTTTACCTTGAAACACATCAAAAATTAACATTTCTACATCTTACAGAAAATTTTTAGAAACATTGGTTAAAACCATTTTGGAGCACTCCTATCGTTTAGTATTTTAACACAACAATCTCTAACAGCATACACACATATGAAGTTTATATTTCATATAAGATGAGCATATATATGAAAGTTTCTAAAGCCACATCTGAAAGATCTAAGACCACATGTGATGATTTTAGTTGTAAGACCATCAGTTGTAACAAACATTATCAAGAGAAATTGCGAATAAAAAAGGTGAAATGATGTCCTTCGTGTGAAGTTAGATGTTGTTTGGCAGTTTCTTAATCAGCCTCCTAATAGTTCAGATGTCTGAATGGTTCAGACTGTTTGTTTCGCCAGCACATGTCTGAATGGTTAAGACATTTACCTCAGAATGGTTAAGCATTATACTGATACTGAATGGTTAATAAATGTTGAATGGTTAAGACATATTATCTTAATTGATCAGACATTTGCCTTTGAATAGTTAAACGATATACTAGCTCTTAATGGTTCAGACCTCTTAATGGTTCAGCACTTAATGGTTCAGACCTCTTATTGGTTTAACACTTAATCATTCAAAAGTTATGAAACAACCCTTAAATGTTTGAGTCAATAGTGGACACTGATACAATAATATGAGTAGACTAGATCACTATTCAAACACAAAATAAGAAGTCCAACGAATTAATGATGTATTTAAACAAGTATTTAATTTTTTAATAAATTTTCGACAATCTTTAAAAAATTATAATAGTGATGTCTTGTTTACTTAAAGATAAAGAAAATTTAAATGTTTAAACATTTGCCGAAGATCCGTCATTTTAATTGACAAATCACAGAGAAATATTTAAAAACTAAAATTTTCAATTTATTTTAACATCTATAACCTATAATAAAATAAGGTTTTTTATGTCACATGTCAACATATTAACTATTCTCATTTTCATTTTCCCGGCTATCTCTCCTAATAAATGATAAAAGTATATATAGTAATTATATTATTTAAAAATTTTCTAAATACAAAAGTTTGATATTGTAAAATTTTAAAAACTTGATATTATAATGAAAATTACACTTTAAAAATATATGACACAATTTAAGTTTAAGAAATAAAATACACTTTAAAGTATTTTAATACCATTTTTTCTAAGTTTCATAGCATAATTATATTTTCAAAATAAAATAAAAAAAAACCAGAATGTTTAAGAAAACAATTAAAAAACACAATCTTATAAAATAAAATTTTAAATTGATATTATTATTGTTTTTACTTGAACTACTTATTTATCTTAACTCAATCATATCTTATTTACAAATAGCATTTATAATTTTAATTTTTTATTACAAATTATTTCACATATTATTTAATCAACCCGTGTGTTACACGGGATACTATGCTAGTTTTTAATATATTCTTATTAACCACCTACACATGCACTTGCAAATTTTAAACTCTTAATAAGCTTGTAAACGAAACAAACGAACATGAATATCTGCATGTTCGTGTTTGTTCGTTTAACTTTCACCGAACACGAACTTGAATACATAATCAAACACAATTTTTGCTTCATGATTGTGCATTAAAAATATGTTTGTGTTTGTTCATATTCGTTCATTAAAAATCTAAACGAATTTGTCATGAACGTAAACAAACACAAACAAACATAATTGATGAATATAAATGAACACAAACAAACATCAATCAACACAAAAGTGCAAGTCCAACACATCATAATTAATCAAAAAACACATGTAAATTAATGGTTAAAAAACGCATGATTCAACCAAAAATATGTTTAACAAAAAAAATCCATAATGATTTATAAAGAAATCATCCATAATAGCTCATCCAAAAAACTAATAAATAAATATGTACATGAAATTTTGTTTCAATACATAAACAAACAAACGTAAGCAAACGAGCATAAACGAACGTAAATAGACGAACATATATGAACGAACACAAACGAACTTTCATGAACATATATGAACAAACAAAACATGTGTACATGTTCGTTTATTCATATACACGAACAAAATATTTTGTTCGTATTCGTTCATCTAACTAAATGAACCAACATAAACGAACTCCCCGTCTAAAAATTCATGACCATTTCGTTTTATTTAAATACATAACTCCTGGACAAGAAAAATACATCTACCCACTATTAATTTTTATTTTTTTTATTGGGTAACATACACTTTTGACGAGTCATCACGGTACCTTAAAATAATATTTGAGATTTTGTTTGTTTTGTGCTTATCGATGACAATAATTTAATCATCATTGAATATACGAATACCAAAATCGATTGATATCTTCTACGTTCCTTTAATATATATCCGAAGTTTGTATTCAACAAAATAATTTATAATACCGGTTGTCATCCGTTTGGTAAAAGAGATTATCTTTACAAAAACACTAATAACTTCTAATTATATTTTTGCGTCTGGCACAGAGTAATGAAGTTAATTTATTGCTTTTCCTAGATCATTTTCATGTAGTAAAAAGTTACCTTAATCTGAAAACTCTACAATAAAAATAAAATTCTAAAGCTAATAATTATTTCTCGAGATCGAAGCACTTTACTTTGATAGAAGAATAAAAATAAGCAGAAACTTTAGAATAATAACTTTTCATGATTTTCCTTTTAACTTAAACAAAATGCAAAGAATTTATAGTTGGTTATTAAAAAATAAATTTATCGATGTACAAAGTGAGACCTGGTACCCCTCGCGTTACAGCAAAACTGGTATACTCACCGTCCACCCCCTTGCGGCTCCAATGAAAGATGAAATGTACCAGTTAACCTGCTCTTCAACCCTCAAAAATTGTGTCGTTAAACTCAATGTGACCCACTTTTAACAACTATATGGTCGTTTAAACAAAAACAAATTAAAAAATTTGTAAATTAAGCATACAAATACACACATACACCCGATTATATGTTTACAATTATTGTCTATCATCTCAATACACTCTACAAAATTTTCTACTATCTCAATACTCTTTACAAAATATTATTTGCATATAGATCCACATAAAGGTAGGGGGAAGGGCAAAATCTTGGGAGTAGCCAACGAGAAAACAACCTGTCATCCAATCCTGACTGCCATTTCAAACCAACTAGTCATCCTAACACAACTGGTTATCCCATGTCAACTTTTCATTATTTCAACACTAAGCAAACCAACAAACCTAATTTTCTCAATGTAGGAAGGACACGAAAGAGCATTCCCGGTTCAACATGGATATGCCAGCTTTTGATTACCACCTTCCACACATCATTCTCACTTTGGACTACTATATGTCAGTCAAAACTTACGACAACAAGGTGAATTTAACGCTAACACATAGCATGAGACGAATTGAGTCATGCCCGAGACACAAAATGAGGAAGAAGAAGATGATGAAGTCGAACCCAACAACTTCCAAAATAGGTGAAAGTCATGGAACTGGACACAAGATGAAGAGTAGTGTTGAGCAAACATACATAAGTGTATTGGAGGATCCATTTAGGTGAAAGGCTAGCGAGTTGTATGAGAGGTTGTTTGAAGTTGATTTTATGCCTTTAGACCTAAACTAAGAGGGACCAAAAGAGCCACGAAGACCATCACCACCACTAAACGCAAAAGAAAGAACGAGACAACATTATCATCAAAGAAGCTTGCAAAACACATCAAGATAGCGTCTAAAAGTAATTACTATAGCAAGGAAAACAAATGCAAGTTGTGAAACTTAGGATCAAGGGAAAAAGAAAAAAGCTAGGGTTGTTCGCAATGGCGGCCAGTGTGATGAAGAATGAAAATGACAATTTTACTTTTAATTTTAATGAAATATTTGTTTTAAAAATAAATTTAAAAAATGTAAATAGACAAAGATAAATAAGAAATGCATTTTAACACTTTAAAGTAGGTTTAGGGTTAATTGTGGCTTGAATGATTAGGTGAAAGAGAGAGAGTTATAAGATTAGGTTTGGGGAAGATGAACGCTCCCACCCTAATCATACTATTAAATTACATCAATTTACAACACCTACGTGATCTACTATGAATTATCACTTTAGTTGATACGAAAACTATTTACGGTTTGAGTCAAAGCTCACATATTGTTCAGTTAAAATGTCACGTAAATGTCATATAAGATAAAAATCATTTCAGTAAAAATTATTTAAATCAAGTGTCGCTATTAACTAGTGTTTTAAGCCCTTATTGATACAAATAGTCAATACTAATAAATCCAAATGTGTACAAGTCACATATCATTTTTCTATATTGTCCACTTAGGCGACACCTAAGATTTGGACACAAGTTAGAATAAAAGTCAATAATTTAATGATATATTAAGTGGTAAAGATTATTGATATACTTTTCAAATTATATATATATATATATATATATATATATATATATATATA
>BJCM01081943.1:0-23707 GCA_018326385.1 Flaveria bidentis | reverse complement strand
AGAACAAGGCTGATTTTGATCACATCCCTTCTCCACCTTCATCTTTGCAGATGCTGAGACAGACCTTTTGGACTGAGAACTGTTCTTGGAGTTGGATGGTCCAGGCTGTGTAGCAATGGTACACAACAAATCAACTTTCTCCTTAGTGTTGAGATGACTTGAACATGAACCAGAACTCTTGGTAGAAGAGCTTAGGTTGATTTCTTGAATCTTTACCACTTCAAACCCTTCAAAGATAAAAACTTATTTCTGCCTAGAATTAAAAATGGTCTTGATCTCTTGAGCCTTCCTGGCTTTTCTCTTGCTCTTTCTAATCAAGTTCTTTCTCATAGACTTGGTCATCACAGTCTTTCTTTTCTCCTCAGAAGGATAGTGACCCTTTTTAGAATGCTCCTCTTCACTCTTCTCAGAGGAATTCTTCACTATCACTTCTTGATCCTCTTCACTCAAAGGGTCTATGAGAGGAAACTCATCTTCACAAGTTCCACACCTAGGTGATCTTATAAACAAGATTGTGTGTGGAAGAGCTATCTTACTAGATCCCAGTCCTTGCTTGTTTTGATAACATACTTTGGCATGCAGGGATGAGGATATCATGTTCTTGAAGGTCACTTCTTCAAGAACACATTTTTCTACCTTGGCCTTGCTGATCACAAGCTTAGCCTGGCATTCAGTCAACTTAGTTATGAGATCCTTGATCTAAGTCCTATAATTTTATGCTCATGTTTTAAAACTGAAATGGTTTTCTCTAAGTCCTCTATCTTTAGCTTATAGTCACATTCAGCCTTTCTAAAATCTGCTTTTAAGATGTTTAAGGACTCAAGATCAGATCTCATTTCTAAATTGTAGGATATGTATCTGTTGACTTTAGCAATACATACAGGAGTACAGAGATGTTCCAATACCTTTGCTTCATCATGGTCAGCCATTAACGCCTAGTTTGAAGATGCATCTTCTACCTGAAAGCTCCAGTTAAAGCCTCCTTCTTCAACAGCAACAGCAGCTTGTTGCTTTGGCTTCTCATTCCAGGTAGCTTTATTAGTGTAGTTTGGTCTAGATGCTGCTTGGCCACCATTTTTTGTGGTGCCTTGAATTCCCTGGCAAAGTGGCCCATCAAGTTACAGTTGTAACATTTGACTTTGTTTTTGTCCAGTCCAAACTTTTCACTGGCTGTATTGTTGGGAAACTTTCTTCCTGACTGCTTGTAGAACTTCTTGGCTCCGTGAGTGACCAGTTGTTGGACTATCTCCATATACTCCAGATCATCTGGATGGATACAGTCCAGATCTTCAAGAGTTAATAGAAAGCTGCCACAACTTTCATCAGAAGACGCCGGCTTGAGAAGAACTTGACTCTTGGAATGGGCTTCCTTGAGTATAGTTCTCCTTTTGTGTCCTAGGGAAAGTGATCAAAGGACCCTTTTGTGAGTTGTTAGGGTAGCATATGAGATGATGTTGGGGTTCTATGCTATCCCTTTCAACCACATCAAGGGCTGAACCTATTTGATTGCTGGAGTTGTCAGTTGAACCTTACATGTTCATCTCCATCTGGTAGCCACGAAGAATCCCATACAACTTTGTCAAAGTGCGAGTCTTCAAGTTCTCAGTTCTCTTGATAATAACATAGTAGTGTGTCCATTGCCTATGAAGAGAGGACATGAACTTCCTTACAATATCTCTGTCTTCAAGAGCTACTCCACCATCCACTAGGGTGTCCACAATCTCAACATACCTAAATTATTGTTGAGTCATGGTCTCATATGCTTTAAAGGAGAGGAAAAAGGCAGCTAAGGAAAAGCTTAAGGAGAAGAAGAAGAAAGCAGAAGAAGCTCAACTTGTTATAGGCAAGAGGATGGGAGACAAAGCCTAGATGAAAGCCTATCTCAGGGCCCATGGCTTCTATGGAAGACAAGTTGGCCCCATGTCAGAAAGAACCCTATAGCAACATGTCAGTGACACCAAGGCTGACATTCATTCATGAAGAAGGAAAGAGGTATACAAAAGTATACTGAGGATGACTTCCAAACCCTCACCATAACCTCAACCTTAACCTGAACCAATACCTTTCCCTTTTCCCATCAAATCAGAGCCAACCACTAAACCTTACACCCCTAAACCCACATCATCAACTTTACCCTCATCCTCTCCTACTGCATCATAAAAACCACCACCACTACTTATCCTTAAACCCAAAAAATACTTCCCAAAACTCAACCAATGTCCACCCATCAACCACCCAAGTCATCCTCTTAATCATCCAAACCTCCAACATTGGAAGAGTTCAAGGAGATCAAGATGAAGCTCATCAACTGCACCACTCTGAGCAATATCTCTTTTGAGGAGGGGTCCATCAAATTAACCTTCACTGATGGCTCCTCATGTTCCCTCACAAGAGAACAATTCCTTGATCTACAAATAGGATCAATGAACCAAGCTCTTAAACTCTTTGCACTAATTCTAACTCCCTTGTGGAAGAAGAGAAGGAGTTAAGAAGAAGGCTGGTGACTCTACTAGACCCTAAGAAGGGAGACAAGCTACTATCCCAACCCCCTGTTCCTAGAAAGAAGATAGTACAGTGGAGGTTCGAAGACTCTTCTCATAATTTTATTGTGGAAAGAGAGAATGGTGAAGTCAACAAACTTAATGCATCTTCTCTTCTACACTCCATATTGCTGAGTTAGAAGAGAAACCATTCTCCAATCCCTACAACTCAAAAGTAGCTGCTCACATCAGAAACCATCTAAGCAGCCTTCATCTGGCTAAATTAACTACAAAGGCTATGATTGAAAAAGATTTGAAGGTAAGAGAAGGGAAAGAAAGCAAAGGGTCAATCACCAAAGGAAAGGCTTTCTTGCAAATAGTTGAAGGCCCAGAACTAGAACCCATAGTTTGATGGGAGTATGATTACAACTCCTGTCAACTAACAGTCTTCAAAGGGACTCAACAGAGGGGGAATGTCATTCAAAGTAATAGATTAGATCTTCTATCTACAAATGACTTATACAAGCTTCTCATCACCACCTCTAGAAAGAATAGAGAAATAGATAAGTATCTTCTCTCAACGGTGTTGAAAGATTTGAGAAGCATAAACAAGTGAGATTTTGGTAGCATCAGCCTAGAGGGAGTTTGTTGAATCAAGTAAGGCTCGTGCAACAAAAACAAACACTTAGAAATATTTTTTGGTGCAACTATGAAAGAACTTCTAAAAAGAAAAGTTGCACTTTCGAAGACTAAGGATAAAAGAACTTCCAAAGAAGATTTCTAACTTCTGAAAACAAAGTCATCTTCCGAAGACAAAATTATCTTTCTTCCAAAGTTTAAAACTTGGAAGATTTCAATACAATTACTTTCGAAGTATGAAGTCCTGAAGATCAGCACGACCTCGAAAGAAGTAGACTATTTCAAAATATAAGTGCCTTCGGAAGAACTTGTTCTTCCGAAGCCAGTTAACATATGGAAGAACCTACTATGAACCAGTGGACATAAGTATGGTACCTCTGACACTCCGCTGCAATCTCTAAGATACTGCATGGTGTTTTCCAATGCCCATGTAGTTGACCATATTCAACTATTCATCTATAATTAGTTAGTACAGTTATTAACTTTAGTTAGTGACAAAAGGTAAGTCAAAGACATGGCAGGACTACCTTATCTAAGATAGTAGTTTAACTAAGATACCTTACTTCTAACAATATAGTATATGTTTAGGCATAAGTTTCCAGCTGGTATCAAAGTATAACTGGCTGTAGATATTATAGTATATAGTTTCTCATTGTAACTCATTTCATATGCTTGACAGAGTCTTGTAACACTTTGAGTTAAGAAGTAATATATACAAGTATATTGAAATTTATTCTTTGTTTTTTGTTTACTTAATATATTATTATCAACTATCAAAGGACTCTTCTTCATCAAACCAAGTGTGAACTAGTAAGTTTTAGTGATAACAATTGTGTTGAGTGACCAACCTTGATCCCATAGTGGTGCTCATGCTATTTTAGGGAGACACAAATCTAAGGATTCCATATCTATAGGTAAAGGTAAAAAAGCATTTGAGAAAGAAACAATACAAAATTGTGGGAGATACAAAGTAGTGGTTCAGTAAAGATTAGGGAGTTACTGGTAATCATGGCCGTGTGGCAACTGGTGATGAAATAGTTGTGGTATTTCGTAACACAATGGGGTTACGAGACGTAAATAATGATGAAGATGAATAATAATATGAAATAGATTATGGTATTCATCAAGATGATGTTGGTGAAAATAATGTTGGTTTTGAGCATTCTAATGGTAATCAGGACAATGTTGGTAACATGGATGATGATGGTAACAAGCTATGGATAAAATGTCTACAAAAAAGTATATTTTTAATTTTTGATATTTTAATGTATGTTGTTTATTCATATTATGAATATACTAAATTGGTATCCTATAATATAGGTTTGCTTGTGGACAAGTTCATAGGAGTGGAATTAATATAGATGGAGATTGTGTCACATTTACAAAAGTCCCACATAGTAATTTATGGTATAATATCTTTAGTGTAACACATTAATTAATTATTTATGTATGTTTTAACTATATGTTTAAATTATTTACTTTAATATTTGTTTTTCATTTTATACAGACCAAGTGGAGATAGGATCCAAGAGACGACGAACACAAATTTGATGGATTTGTTAATGTGCTCAAGAATCATTTTCTGATTTAATAAGTGATCTAAGAAAAGAATCTAAAGAAAAAGCCAAGACGGACGGACAAAAAATTATAAAAATGTTTGAAAAGATCTAAAGCCTTCAGAAAAAATTATAAAATTGATCTATCCCATCATACAGCAGGTCTATGGGTTTTGATAAACACCGTATGCACCTATTAAGTTAATTATATTTGTAAATTTTATTAAGTTTATGTATATTTAACACTTATCAATAGTGTATGTAGGAGAAACAAAATGGTGGATTGGTTGGTTACAACGTAGTCTTTATTGATACCCACGCTACTAAAGAGTCTAAACAGAGATTGTAGGATGAAGAAATATATATTAAACATTGAATCATTTAGAATTTGTGATAACTCGAACAAAAGAATCATTTGTAAGTTCTTATTTATACTTGTAAACTAGTGTCAACTTTGATTACAGTTTGACTCGATTGCTTTGATGAAAATGTAGACATTGTTCCAGAAGGAACTTAAGAGGGAGTAGAGACCGAATATCAACCAAATTAGGATCTAGGAACTTATGATGACTTTGCTATATGGAAGTGTCTGCATCCTAACAGTCATGCCCAGTTATTTGGTGTTGGAACTTTTGATCCACATTTCATGTTAACCGGGTCACAATCATCATTATGTAGCTCTAGTTCATATAGTGATGTGTGACGTATGCAAGAAGTATCGCTATTATTATGTCACACATTATTTCATGTTTAGGCATTTTTGGTTGGGTTAGTAATACCAACACTAGATCCTGGAATATAGTGAGATACCCATCATTTGTTTTATGTGTTTCATGTGCGTGTTAATATTTAATCTTCATATTATATTCTTCTTTTCTAACATGATTTTCTTAAACAATCCAAGTATGTCTTACCATCCATGGCCTAATATAATTTTATTCTTATTATATTTCCATTGTTATAGCTCAAAAATATTTGATCCCACTTAGACGAAGAACGGGGGCGCAAGAAAACAAGAGACGTGGAAAGGGGCGGACCAAACATGAGAAACTAAAAAAACAAATGCAAGAGTTTATCAAAAGATTTGCAGATAAATAGTTCTTGCTCGTTTTGTATTTTGACATCTTAGAACATGTGTTATTAAATTTGATAATTAATCGTAATCACTAAAGTTTGTGTTATATTTATAGATAATTAGTTGTGATGTCATATTTTAAAACAAGCTTGACGGGAGTATTGGAATCTTTTCTATAAACTTTTCAGAAAAATCTGATTTTTTAATTTTTAAAAATTTTAATTTATTTTTAGTAAAAAATGTAAAATATTCAAAATTACGTATAAGATAGATGTTTTTTGGAACTTCGTTGAAAGTGAAAAATACTAATTGTTATATTAATGTTATTATTAATAATAATAAAAATAATAATTTTATGGAATTCTTGTGTGTCAGCTAATCTGTCGACAGAATTTTGAAAATGTTTTCGTTGGTATATTATCGTAAACTTAGCAACAAATGATAGGTGTCGCTACCGTGTTCAATGATTCTATTTCTATATTGAACTTCTATTTCTATGGCAAAAGCATTTAGGTAATGAATGATATATTGGTCATCTACCGTGTTCAATGATTCTCTCATTAAAGGTCAACTGTTCAACTATCATAATAAACTTTTGAGTATAAGAAGGTTTTGGCGCGAGCGATACTGCGCGTATGCGAGTTTTAATTTAATCCTAAATCAAAATCAAAATGAAAATGAAGGTTCAAAACCACAAAATCAGTAAAAATACATCAAAACCTCAAATCCATAACACACCGGAACATACAAAACCCAAAAACTAAATCAAAGCCCAACACCATATGAAAATCAAAGCCGCAAGAAAGCGACACAGTTTAAAGTAGAAAACCGACGAAAATCAAAGCCCCGAAAAGAGCAAACAAAAAGAAAACCCAAACCTTAATAGCGAGAATCGTCAGGGTATCGATAACGAAAGAAAGAAATTAGGAACCCGAAAAAAAACAACATCAACGAACCCTACAAATCAAAGACACGTGTCCAGATACAAAAATCCTCACCCCAAAATCTCAAACCCAAACCCAAAACAAACCATATTAAACACAAACAAAAAAAAGAAAAAAAATAAAACACAAACAAAATAAACTTTTAAACACAAAAAAAAACAAACAAACAAAGAAAAAAGCCTACCGACCAAACCTTTTAATTAGAATAGTAGATTGGATGTATGAATTTTGTTCATAAAAAAACTTTCTATTTCATAAGAAAAATCTGTATTTTATGTTGGTAATCAAAGAGCAAATTACAATTGAAAAGAGGAGAATATGAACTTCTTGAATACCGTTACTTCATATTCATACAAACTATCATATTTATAGGTACAAATTATAAAGGGTAAAAACCACAACCCGTTTGTGACGTGATGGGTTAAATAATTTCCATTAACAAACTTTAACTACCTAACTTATAATAATTACACTTCTAACTCTTATATATAACAAATTAAATAATTTTTTTTTAATTTCAACACTCCCCCTTAAACTAAAGTTAGTTTAAGAGAGGTCTTCATCATTTGAAATCCACTTTGTCATTAGTGTAGTGGTGGTTCATCATCTTCCTCCCAGATTAGGTTTACCTTACCTTTTTCTACCGCATTGGGCATTCGGGTTTGAAATGTCCAAGTTTATTACACTTGAAACATCTTATGTTTTTTTTTAATGGCTTGAAACATCTTATGTGATCTTTGTTTTAACAACTTGATTTCCTTTTTTATTCCTCCATTTCTTCTCGTTTTTGCATTGACCATGACTTTTGTTTTCTTGATTTGAGCTTTCATGACCGCAACCCTCAAATCTATTATCCTTGACTTTCTCCTTCCCTTCTTCTTTAGTGAATAGAAGTTTAAAATGACTTTCTTCCTCATTGACTTGCTTTTTTATGCGCTCCACAAAAGCCTTCAATCTTTCTGTAGCTTTTTGGAATGGCATTGTACCAAGATCAACAAATTGTTCAACTGAAGCAACAATCTGAATGAAATTTTCTAGTGCCAAACCAATTAGTTTCGGGATTAGTCTCTTGTATTCATGATATGCCCAAGATTGTTTGCTTGTGATACAATCTCACTAATCTTCTCGGCATAAACATCAAGTAATTTGATAACACCCATTTTTAGAGATTTAAACTCTGACTCAAGTGTTTGTAACCAAGCTTCTTGTAACACCCCGAAAAGTCAAAACAAGTCATCAAGGATAATGAGTTTAATTTGTGGGTATTTAATAAAGGAAGAAAATGGGCTATGGGCTAATTAGGTTTATGGGAAAGAGCCTAAGGGATTTAGGGCCCATAATCAGCCTTTAAACCCACCTAATCAGCCACCATCTTCCACACTTGAACCCTAGCCACCAAAATTCGTAAAGAGAGAAAGTGAAGAAAACTCAAGATTTGAAGCTTTAAAGGTTAAGGGATTGAAGATCTAAACGATTGAGCATCAAACCATAAGAAAGGAGCAACAAATCCAGGTAAGAATCGGCCTCTAAACCCTTCTGTAGATCAAACCCAGATTCTAGGGTTTTGGGTTTTGAAAAGTTGCAAAGAATCGCATTAAGGTCACATTTTTACGTATGAAAATATGTAAAAAGCTTAGATATAGCCTCATAGATGATTAACTAAGAGATTGGACGTAAAAAGTTGCGATTTTGGGTTAAAAACGGGCTGGTTCGTAATTTTTATGCGATCTGTGAAACTGCGTAAGCATCCAGCGAAATTGTATATTCAAACTGTGAAACTGTGAATTTTCTGCGAAACTATAGTTTCGCAGATAATTTCGCAGCCATAGAATTCCATTGAAAGTTGGGGTGAAACTGGTAGCGAAACTGCCAACGAAACTGACAGCGAAACTGTTAGCGAAACTGTCAGCGAAACTGTCAGCGAAACTGGAAACGAAACTGCCAACGAAACTACTTTTCTGGCAGCGAAATTAATAGTGAATTTAGGCAGAAATTAACCCCTTTAAGTGTCAACTTATCTGCAGGTTGTGTAGTGTGATCCTAGCCTTGTAAGCTTAGTTTAGAAGTTGGTCTCGGTATCCACGTGAGTTATAGATCCCCTTATTTGTAAGTTTTCTATGTTTTGAGGTTATTATGCATATTAAATATACATTTTTAAATGACCGAGCTTTTATTAGGTTTTAACGGGAAGATCGATTTTCCTATAAGGAAATGTGTTATATAAATACTTAAAAATAAAAAAAATCGCGTTGAGCTGGTAGTCCGGACCCAGCTAGGGGCGTTGCCCCTTGGACCCCACTAGGGGTTGCCGCCCATAGGACCCCGCTGTCGGGGGCTGCCGCCCCCGAACCCCCGTTGTCCCGTGGAGGGTCGATTATGTTTTATGATGACTAGTACTTGGCATGTTGTGTACATAATAAGTTAAGTATTATATATATTAAAGTGGAAGACGATATCAATGAAAAGTGAAACTTAATGAATGTTACCCCCATGCCCGATTGATGATGAAAAGTCATGCAAGCACTATGATAGACTTCACTTATGTGAGTCTGATGTATGATGATTGATCCGTATTCATGAGCGAGCTATGTGCCTTGCAGTGTGGATCAACTGTCGGGGGTTGACTATCATGATGATGTGTACCGACAGGGATCGACATTCATTGTCAATCAACATGGAGCTCTTGCTTTGTGCAATCTCGTTTATGATGAAGTGAAAGATATGAAAGAATTAAAGATAATGAACATGCTTATTAAGATGAAAATGTTATGTATTATGTATGCGTGGTCACTATATGAAGGATAAAGTTATATTTTTTTTAATTTACCTAAAACTAAAACTCACTTAGCAAAGCTGACTTTTATGCATAATAGTTGGCATATAAATGCTCATGCTGAGGATGGCACCACGGAGCTACTTGGGGAGCTATGGATGGCATTCCTATCTATGAAATCTTATATTGTAATTTAAGAACAAGTACTATGTTTTGTTTACAATTAAAAGACAAATGTATGAATACAATATGGTTTCTAAGTTTTAAATGAACGTCTAATTATTTCCGCTGCAATGTTTTTGTTATTAAACTGATTTTATGCTATGATTAACAAACTGTGAGGCTTGCCGGGAATAGGGCCTTACAAGTTGGTATCAGAGCCAAAGTTTAAGAAAATTGGGTAAACTTTTTTCAAAACCTAAACTGAAAATGGGACTGAATGAAGGATGCCAATCGAAATAGCTACGTGCCATCAGGTAAAAGTTTCATGTGAAATTTGGGATTATGTGCATGTGATATATGTTCTATGTGCTTCTAGATTTGAATACTAACATGTGTTAGGATAGTGATTGCTTGGGACAGGAGGGTAAGGTAAGTAGTTAATCACACTTGGCCATTGTAATTAAGGACTTACTGTACTTATAATGATCTGAGCAATTATCTTGAATAACCATTTAGTGTTTGAATCTTATAGGAATTAGTCATGGTAGAAAATCAGGGAAGGCAACCCGAGGAGGTGCTCGTGGCGGGCATACTACTGAGCCACATGTCACCCGGAGAAAATCTAATGCTCCCGAGACTGTTCATGAGGAGTCGGACCTCCATAGTCACCCGGAGGGGGAGGGATCAGCCACCCTCAAATCCACTGTGAAGGAGGCTATCGCTGATGAGGTCTAAAATGTTATGCAGAGTGTGTTACCCTCAGTAGTGACTGAGGTGATTAAGGCAGCTAGGGATGGAGAGAAAGCTGAGAAGGAGGGGAAGGAAAATGAGAAGAATTCAGGGAAGTCCAGTGGGAGGACTAAAGAATCTGAAAAGGAGCCATCAAACCCTGAGGTGGTACTTCATGATGATGATAGTGATGAAGAGTCTGAAAAAGAATCTACAAAGGGGTGCAACTATAGGGCATTTCAAAGGTGCAAGCCCCCGACCTTTGACGGTAACGGCAATGCTATTGTCGCTCATCGTTGGGTCAGAGAGATGGAAGCGGTACTGGAAATTAGTGAGTGTTAGGAAGATCAAAAAATTAAGTTTGCCACTCATTATTTCATTGACTCAGCTTTGTGATGGTGGGACAATATTGTCCAGGTTGAAGGAAAGCGATCGATACCCAAAATGATGTGGTTTGAGTTGAAGGAGTTAGTGTTGGAGGAGTATTGTCCCCATCGAGAATTAGACAAGATTGAAAAGGAGTTCTTGTATTTGGAGGCTGGGAACATGACTCATCAATAGTATACCTCCAAGTTCAATGAACTTGCAAGACTTGTGCTAGACATGGTGACACCTGCATCCAAGAAGATCAAAAGATACATACAAGGTTTGCCTGTGGATATCAGGAGGCACATGATTGTAGCCAGACATGGTGACACCTGCATCCAAGTACTATGTTTTGTTTACAATTAAAGGACAAATGTATTTATACAATATGGTTTCTAAGTTTTAAATGAACGTCTAATTATTTCTGATGTAATGTTTTTGTTATTAAACTGAATTTATGCTATGATTAACCAACTGTGAGGCTTCCCGGGTACGTGGCCTTACACCTCTTTAACTATATCAACTCCTACATGTCTAACTTTTAACACGTCCCAAATTTCATTGGTTGAAGTAAGATTTGCAATTTGTAATACCATGTTTTTAGGAGTTGCTTGGTATAGTAATGCATTTACCGTATTGTTCTTTTTTTCATTGACTTCAATTCCCGCTTTTGGTCAACGGCTTCCCGAATTCTATGGACGTTAAATATTGATTTGATCCTAATGGCCCAAATGGTGTAATTTGTGGAGTGTAACATGGGCCATAGAAAAATCACTGATGTCCTTCCTTCCTTCAAAGTTATAACTTTTTTTATCTTTTGGATTCCACCATTTTTCGAGTCTTCTTTTTCCCAATCTTAATAGATTGACTATTATTGGTTTCAGATCAAATATGATTTCAATTATACTATTATTGAATCAAATAGATATCAACCTTTAACTATGATTAATTTGATTTCAACTATATGGTCTCGAATCAAATTGATCAATCCTTTTCCACAAGAACAGGGCATGGTTTTTCTAGTTGCCTATAAACTTAAGAAGAATCGAAACCAATTGTTGATTCAGAAACAATATACAGGTTATACACAATCAGTTGTTATAATGACAAATAGTAAAAAGGTTTATCGGTCACAGTGTGAAAACAACAACCGACTTTAACATCACACAACTTTCAAAACTAACTGTAAATAACAACGGGTGATAGTGTGAATCAAAGACAACCCTAATATACTAGAATAGTACAAGAATTTTGTAGGAAAATTTAAACCAACTATTTCAAAAGACAAAAGTATGTGCATTAACCAACTGGTCTTAACAATACACGAGTTTAGTAACTGTTCTCAATAATACACGAGCAAACACACTGTTTCTACTAGTACACAAGCTAACGAATTGGTTCTACCGATATAAGTACATGGGTTTATTTCAATTGCGTAAACCAACTATTCTAAGCCTTTTCTTATTTTGAAAACATTTCAAAACATAAAAGGAATGTTCTTGGTTATCCAAGATATAAGAACTTTAAATATTTCAAAACTTGAAATGAGTTTAAAACTACAGTAATCGATTTTGAATTTAAATATTAAAAATTAAATAGATAGAAGTTAGGTTTGTGATATAGAAATAACTCTTCTGGACTTTATTTTCGAATTGCTTCTTGATGAGTCTTCAATTTAGTCACAATTTCTTTTGTTTTGTGATTAGATTTCAAGGATAATGGTTTTCAAGAATGTTGTAGATTGCTCTCAAGTTCTTTACAAATTTTACAAAACATAAAGAAAGATACAAAGACCTGGGATACATTATACTACATCCTATAGTCGCCTATGTTTAGAAAATTAGCTAGAAACATTTAATCTATGTTGATACATATGTACCTAGTTTAGGAACTTCATGTAAAATGTCTTTCATATCTTACATATATGTAATGAATGAGTTGAATGAAATGAAATATGTGATTGATGTTTATATTGTTTAATGTTGCATTGTTTATTGTATCATAACGCATATTGAACTAACTATATAGGTTTGTGGTTGTTTACATAGTTCTTAGTCAAGAATGGTTAAGAAATGTGTTTAAACTTAATCGTATGAAGTCTTCATGCGAATGGACCATGCTAATGGACCATACGCATGAACACTTCATGCTAATGGACAAGTCGCACGACTGAACTAGGAGACTGGATCAGTCGCACGATTGAGACATAAGATTGGCTTAGTCGCACGACTAAACCTTCAGTTGTGCGTATGGACCAATCGTATTATTCAGTCATACGATTGACAAACCCTGACCTATAAATACCACATAATTCGTGGAAAAACATAACACTTCATGCGAATGAACCATGCTAATTGGACACACCCCCCCCCCTCATGGGATTGGTCCTTTGTTTTCTTGAGAAGCTCCATCTTTTACTAGTTAGACACACCACCCAAATGATCTCTCTCATACATGCAAACACAAAAAAAATCTCCCTTTTCCTCTCAAAACTCACGGCTGCAGCAGCAAGAAGAAGAGGGTTTTGAAGTTGCTTTTGGGTGTTATTCTCCCTAACAAGAAGTGTTTCCTATAGAGCTTGGGGTATACAAGCTTGAGAGGACCTCCATTGGTGCTTTGGTCGATTTCTAGCTCAACATTATCCTCCATTTTTCATCACATTTGCTGCTGAAAGGTAGATTATGTCAGCTTCTTTAAGGCTGTCCATAATGTGTAGTTTGTGTTACATAGCTAGTTATATTCACATATTAAGATCCTTTTGTTCTTGGGTTTGTTTATAACATTATAATATCAAATAGAACTTGATTTTCAGCTTATGAACAAGGTTATAAAACTATTATCCCGCTGCATTTTCTTGTTTAAATGGTTAAACAACTTGTTCATGTTCAAACAAACCCAACAGATGGTGATGATGATGATGGTGATGATAAAGAGACTGATGATGAAGAGAATAGTGATGATGAAGGGACAAAGGAAAAGAAAGGAGGAGATGATGATGATGAAAGGGATGTAGTTGCATATGCTCAGGGTCAAGAAAAGAGGACCAAAAGAACCCAAGACCAAGGAGCATCATCCTCTGCCCCTCCAGCTGAGAAGCCGGTTATTCAAGACAAAAGTAATGCTTAAAAGTTTATGTATTTGAAAACTTTGTACTTGAATCTTGTATTAATATTATGTAATTAATGTTTATATATCTTTATAAAATGTTTGATTGTCTTAATTAATTACTTATTGTTGATGTGTTTTACATGTTTAAATCAAGCAGATCAAACATCTCAACAAGATGAGTATGATGTTGCTCCCCTACAGCAAATCAAGTCTCAATTCACAATGATTCTTAATTTGAAAGGGATTGTCAGAAGTTCGGTGAGCTACACTCCTGAAGAAGGAGAAATCATTCACGACCTTACTGATGAGCAGCTTGCTGAGATGTTCAGGCTAAATCCTGATGAGATTGTCAAAGATGTGCCTACTTTTGATGTTACGAGTGACGACGAGTTCAACGATATGGATGAAATAGAAATCGAGGATGTCACAACAAACTACTATCCAGAGTACACTGACCGAGAGGGCAATGTGATCCCCAACTTGGGTGACACTCTTGGCAGTGCTACGTTTGACAAACTGGATGAGTTGGAAAAGGAGACTGAAAAGAATGAAAGCCAAGCCCAAGCCTCAGACATTGATGTTGATATCAATAAGGCTGAATGGGTGGCTTGTTTTGCTGAGATATGAGCCCAACGGACTGCACAGAAGCCGAATGTCTACACCAAGCTATACAAAGTCAAGAAACATCTAAATGTGTCAGGCAAGATCATTGCATGGGCGTATTTTGAAGATCTTAACGTGTATGAAGTTAAGAGAGAGAAGGGTATTGAGTACTTCAGATTACCACACGAGCTGAAGACTCTCCCTGGTTTTGATCTCAACAAGCTGGCGTGCCTAAACTTGTTATTTGCTGATCCGAGGAAAATGTCAGGCTGGTTTGAAGCTGCACTAAGGAAAGAATACCACACCAGGTGGGTAAACTTTAGACCTCAACAACCAAAGAGGTACATCCGAAGGTCTGAAGTGGACCCGATATTTGGAAAACCAAAGGTGGTGTTGAAGTGGAGTCCTCCGCAAACTATGTCTAAGATTCCCTTACGGGAAATGCCACAGGATTTCACTCCACACTTTAAATGGTAGTATTACGATTGGAGAAGAGGTGAAGCGGTCATAGTCTTACAGAAAGAGAGCAAGAAGGAAACTATTCGGGTGTTTGACCCTATTTGGCTGACCAACTTGTCTTCAGACGATGTGTGTACTTTATACAAGTGGCCACTATTCTATGATTCACAAGACATTATACAAGCCCTCCAGTTCCAAAATGTCATACGACTCTGTTTCGCATTCGAGATACATGCCGGAGTTACAAGAGATGAAAAGTACAAGAAGTTTGAGAAGCTAATGAAGAATGTTAGACAATGATGTAAACTAGGTCCAAGGGGGAATTGTTGATACATATGTACCTAGTTTAGGAGCTTCATGTAAAATGTCTTTCATATCTTACATAAATGTAATGAATGAGTTGAATGAAATGAAATATGTGATTGATGCTTATATTGTTTAATGTTGCATTGTTTATTGTATCATAACGCATAATGAATTAACTATATAGGTTTGTGGTTGTTTACATAGTTCTTAGTCAAGAATGGTTAAGAAATGTGTTTAAAATTAATCGTATGAAGTCTTCATGCGAATGAACCATGCTAATAGACCATACGCATAAACACATCATGCTAATGGACCAATCACACGACTGAACTAGGAGACTGGATCTGTCGCACGATTGAGACATAAGATTGGCTCAGTCGCACGACTGAACCTTCAGTCGTGCGTATGGACCAATCGTATGATTCAGTTGCACGACTAAACCATACTAATGGTTCAGTCGTACGATTGATAAATCCTAACCTATAAATACCACATTATTCGTGGAAAAACGTAACACTTCAAGAATTTTGACTCACATACGTACCCTAGCTGTCTAGAGACCCTAGAGAACCTGTTCCAACTTCATAGATCGTAGTTGTTCGTCTTCTAATCGCTCATAACATTTCATTAATCTCTAGATTGATCGAAACTGCGTTCTCACTGATTTGATCGCCAATCAAATAGGATTCCGTACTATTTGATTAGGTATACACGCATTATCAGTTAGTATTCCGTACGTACACGATCCTAATAATCTAGACAACAACAAAATGAAATGTAGAGTCAAAAGGCAGATTGTCTTTTGACTAGTGAATATAACATGATGTAGCTCACATTCTAATATATTACAAAGGGATAAAAGTACATAAAGTATAAAGCAACAAACTCAAGACCTTAATGTATAGTTACCAAAAGCATGGACCTTTTTACCAACTTGTATAAGTTGGTGAGTCTTCAGAGTTGCACCGGAAAGTGATCCAGCATTATGGAAAAGTATGTCTTAAAAGTCTTTGGAAGAAATAAGTCTTCACTAATTGGCTTTGGAAGACATTTTCTTTAAAGATTCGAAAGACTTCATTTTTTGCTTCAGAAGATATTGGTCTTGGCTTCGGAAAATTTTACACTTGGAATAATTCTGATACAGGATGTACCGAAGCATTTCTACTCTGCACTTAAATGCATGCATACAGGAGAGACTTAAGATGTTTTACTTACACTAAATCTTACACTTTGTCTTCTGATCAATAAACAAACACAACAGATTATTGTGTGTGCTTTCAATTAAATAAACAATCAAGGATTACATAAAAGGCATGTTCTTGGTTGTCCAACATATAAGAACTTTAAATATTTTAAAACTTGAAATGAGTTTAAAGCTACAGTAATCGATTTTGAATATAAATATTAAAAAATGAAATAGATAGAAGTTGGTTTCTGATATAGAAATAACTCTTCTAGTCTTTATTTTTGAAATGCTTCTTGATGAGTCTTTAATTTTAATCACCCACCTCTTTTGTTTTGTGATCAGATTTTAACACCGAAACATGACCCTTTTTTCCAGTTCCCTTTGTCTTCCAATCAACAAACAAACACAACAGATTATTTTGTGTGATTTCAATTAAATAAACAATCAAGGATGACAAGCAATCCTTTCTAAGTTTTGGATGAACACCAACACCGAAAAAAATACATAGTTCACGAATCAACTTCAATCACCGACACAACCTTGTATCCAGCTTCTTGATTTGATCAAACAAGCCACACCAAACTTCGCTTTAAACAATAAACTAGACAAAACAAAAAGGACCTCTGCCCCTTTTTTATGATCAACAAAACCGAGAACAAAGAACTTTCTATTCTGTTTTGCGATTTCAAATAGAACTCACGTTGGTTTGTACCTTTTTTCTTTGAGATTTGAGCGGACAAACATGAATAAGAATCTCACTTATTTGCTTTCAATCGGGCTTGATTTCTTTTTCTAATGTTTGTTGATTGTGCAGTCGGATTGAGAGAATCGGTCAGATACGATTTGTGACACCCTACTTAAGTCCCACATGAGACGCGTACAGAAGAGAGATCTGATTCATAAGGGCTATCTGGTCCCTAATATCACTAACACGTTTTGCACGTACTACTTTGAATGAGAGGAGAAATCCATAGTTAATCATGCTTAGTTGATATCAATCTAGGGATGGGTGACATTCCTGGAAAGTTTTCACGTGGGCAACCAAAAGCAAATATGTGAGCTACTTATGTTACGGGTGTTAAAAACATTCGAATTTGAGAATCCGATCTGAAAATCCAAAAATCCTAATACGAAATATCATCCGAAAATTCGGATTCGAATGGTGATTTTCAAAAATTTAGGATGTTCGGATATCCGATTATCCGATTATCCGAAAACAAAAAAATAGTTTTTTTATTTTTTAAATTTTAGATATATTTTTACAAGAAAATTTCAAATATAGTCCCTATGGTTTCATCATATTTCAAGTTTGGTCTCTAGATTTTTAAAATTACAAATTTAAAACAAACATATAGAAGTTTGTTGTGAATTTAGTCCCCATCATTAGTATCCGATAGTTTTTAATGATTTGTGGACTAGATATGTAATATGATCAAACCATAGCGACTAACTGTGCAATTTGCTCAAAATTTTCTAAAAAAATTGAAACTCAAATAAAATTTAAAGGAAATTAAAATCAAACATAAGAAATTTAAATAAACATTAATAATAAATTTTAATAATTTTTTAAAATAAAATAATGGTTAAAAAAATCAAATTCAAAACTAAATAAAAGTAAATTTAAAACATATACAAAAGAGAAAGCAAGAAGTATTGAAAAAGAAGTATTGATTAAAGTAAAAAGTTAAATAAAAAGTAAATAAAAATGAAAAATACAATCGAATAATATTTATGAAATTCAAAATAATTATTGAAAAACCATATTCAAGTTAAAAAAATAAAAAAATGATTCGATTTCATTTTTTGTTTTTTGAATTTATACTTTCACAAGGTTTTTATTTTTTCGTTTTAAACACGATATATGAACTTAATAAAAAATAATTATAATAAAAAAATTAAATATACTTCTTATTTTCTTCTCTTCTATTTTTATATGTATTTTATTGTTACTTGTATTTACTTTTTTAATTTGGTTTAAATTTTTAACCTTTATTCTATTTTTTATCGATTATTGAATTTCTTTATTAACGTTTATTTGAATCTTTTAAATTTTAATTTTTAAATGTTCATGTGATTTATTTTATTTTATTTTAATTTTTTTGAGAAAATTGCTTAATTGGTCCCTATAGCTTGACCATATTGTATATTTAGTCCCAGGTCGTTAAAAACTAACGAACACTTATGGTGGAGACTAAATTTACAAAAAACTTTCAAATATTTGGACTAAATTTGTAATTTTAAAATCTGGGTATCGAAATTGCAATATGATCAAACCACATGATTTTTTTAGCAATTTTCTCTATTTTTACTTTAGATTGAGATTTTTAGTGTATATTGTGACTTTTATGATATGATTTGGTTTTTTATAATATTATATGTCTAATTATTGTAAAAAACTAAAAACAAAAAAAATTGGATATCCGAATCACTATCCAAAATTTCCAATAATCCGACTTTAAGCACCCCTAACTCGTGCATAGAACAGACAATATTGGTTGTATGTAGGGCCGAATGTTACACCATTCTTGGTAATCAAAGAGCAAATAACAATTGAAGAAAAGAGAATATGAACAAGATGGATTAAACTTCAAATTCTTGAATACCATTACTTCAAACTCATACACTTTTAACCCTTATACTTAATATACTAAATAAATTTAGTTTAGTTTCTACATATGATGATGTACGTTCGGATGAAAGAAAGAAATAAAAAAATTTCAAAGCTGAAAGGTGTACACATGAATTAATTATTGATGTTAACAAAAACAAAATTGTTGGATGAGGCCTACGAACTGAAACAAATGCCCACAGCTCATCAAACTTGCTTCTATACGTAGTATTAGTTGCCATAACATGCAACTTATTTATGTGTCAAGAACCTAAATAACATCCTGAATAAAAAAACTAAATGCTTTCAAAGATGCTTTTGTAGTTGAACTTGTTTTTTAGAATTGGTGTTATTAAATCGTATGGATTTGTCATCATTCCATAGTCCAGCAAATTGAAGCTATTAAATAACGAAAACAAACAAATTGTAGGTAATGTTCGTCTTGTGGTGTGTGTGTATATATATATATATATGAATGCTTGGTTGCAACTGTATGTCAGGGAGATTCCTCTATAGAGAGTGATTTATAGATATGGAGAATCGTTATTGTGTTTTTGCAGCATTTTTCGTTCTATCATTGCTTGTCACAGCTGTGCCTTTTTGTTCATCTTTTGCCACTTCAAAACGCTACCAATTCAATGTACTTTGTGTGTGTGTGTGTGTGATGGTAATTGTGGTGTGTAGACTGATTTAAAGTCATATGAGTGAAATTGGGTATTTGATTTTCAGGTCGAATGGAAAAACATAACGCGTGTATGCAGTACGAAAGCCATACTGACCGTAAATGGTGAGTATCCAGGACCTACAATTGCAGTAAACGAAGGAGACTCTGTGGAGATTAAGGTGACAAATGGTGTTTCAATAAACACCACCCTCCATTGGTTAGTATCAAGATACTTTTCCCTGGTGAATTTGTACTTAGGCTATAAACTCCATATTCGCTTTTAAGATGATTTTAAAATTCATTTGATTTCTACTAGGACCCAACTCAATACTTTATTTATTTATTTTCATTCTCTTTCAATTAAACGGTTGACATATAGTTTGATTTGTTTTTTCTAATAACCTACAATATATATTTTACTTTTTTAAAAAGTCTAAATACATTGTTTAGTTTCTTTTATTGGTCAGTAATAAAATATAAAAAGTTTTTTGTATTTACAAGACAAAACGTATATTATTTTGAAAATGACTTACACAAAAACATATCAATATGTTTTAGAAAATTTAATAACAGGGTGTATCTAAATTTAAAATAACAGTACAATATGATATACTCTAAGAAAAAGATTGAATTATATATAGCTCAAGTGTAGTGAGTTCAACCTAGTTTGTTCCTTCCATAAGTCAGTCATATGTTTGTGAGTTCTCTATCACTCATAGCGAATTACCTAAAAAACGAAATCAATTTATAAATCCTTTTAAAAAAGAAATTAGTTATGGTAACCACCTACAGTAATTGAAATCTAAAACTTTCTCTTGCTCATATAATACATGAAGATAATTCTAATCTCTGGTTGCGAAATGCATGTGTTGTTGCAAGCAGGCATGGAATCAAGCAATTGAGAAGTGGATGGGCAGATGGGCCTGCATATGTTACCCAATGTCCCATAACACCAGGCCGGTCTTATACATACAAGTTCACTGTTTCTGGTCAGAGGGGCACCCTTTGGTGGCATGCTCATATTGCTTGGCAGCGTGCCACAATCTATGGCGCAATTATCATATACCCTCGCATGCCCTATCCATTCGCGGCTCCGGTTCATGATGAATTCTCCATAATATTTGGTAATCATCCATCTTTAATTAACCTAATATCAATCACTTCATATTTAATCATTCATATTTGAATTCTCCATAATATTTGGGAATCATCCATCTCAGGGGAATGGTGGAACCTACCTGTTGAAGGAATAGAAGATGAAATGTACAAGTACGGCAGTGGACCAAACTCATCAGATGCTTATACGATTAATGGTTTCCCTGGACCGCTGTACCCATGCTCAGTCAAAGGTATAACATCATTACATATATAGGTGCGCGACTGAGTCATGCTTGAATTCCCTTGACTCTGATGCCAAATTTAAAAACATTCTTATATCAATGTTTTACCAACTACAAAAAGACAACCAGCTGTTGTTTGCGACTCATTGAAACATACAAACAAAAGCTCACTGTACTTATTCGTTACATAATATGTGTAAAAAATGGCAATCATTGGTTATGTATTCCAAGATGAATATATTAAAAGGTATCAAATTTGAGATTCGTAAATCAAATAAAACCAAGGATAGATTTATTTAAATATATTAACAACAATGATTTTTTTGAAACAAAACAAACAAACAAACAATTTAGCATAATGCCAGCGTGTGTGTGCAGATACTTTTGTCAAGACTGTGGAACGCGGGAAGATCTACTTGCTTAGAATCATCAACGCTGCTCTCAACGACGAGCTATTTTTCACTATTGCCAACCATACACTAACTGTGGTAGAGGTTGACGCGTCTTACACCAAACCATTTAATACTGAAGCGATCATGATCACTCCAGGACAAACATTTACAGTGATCCTCAATACAAATCAGCACAAGTTCTCCAACGGGTTATTTTTAATGGCAGCTAGGCCATACCTCACTACTGTATTCCCCTTTGACAATTCTACTACAGTTGGTTTCTTGAAATACAAAGGAACCAAGGCTGAAAATATGCTTCTCCCTAAGCCGTCCGATCTCGTTTTACCTCATCAACTCCCTCGTATGGAAGATCACGCTTATGCCACAAAGTTTGTAAGCCAGCTTAGGAGTCTAGGAACAGCCTGGTACCCCTGTAGAGTGCCAAAAAAGATGGATAAACGTGTTGTCATCACTGTAGGTCTTAACCTTCAAGATTGTCCTGCTAACCAAACATGCAAAGGATACAAGGGGAAGCGATTTGCTGCATCTATGAACAACCAATCCTTTGTCCGTCCTCCCTCATCCATACTCGAATGGCACTACAGAAACTATTCTTCTGCTGAGTATTCTTACGACTTCCCGCTGAAGCCACCACATGTTTTTGACTATACTGGATCAGATCCCATGAAACAAAACCTAAATCCAAATTTTGGTACAAAGCTGTTTGCAGTGGAGTATGGGACAAGGTTAGAAATTGTTCTTCAGGACACCAGTTTATTGAACTTAGAAAACCACCCGATTCACATCCATGGTCATAACTTTTTCATCGTGGGCACGGGGTTTGGGAATTTTGATGCTGAGAAGGATACTGCAAGATATAACCTTGTGGATCCGCCTGAGAGGAACACAGTGGGGGTACCAATGGGAGGATGGGCGGCGATTCGAATCAAGGCTGACAACCCAGGGGTGTGGTTCATTCACTGCCATCTTGAAGAGCATACTTCCTGGGGTCTAGCTTCAGGCTTCATCGTCAAGAGTGGCCCCAAGCCATCTCAAAGATTGCTTCCTCCACCGGATGATCTTCCACCATGTTGAGATGTTACTTAAATGTTTACTCGATCTACGCATCTTTGTATACCTACTTCATTAATATATGCATGCAGGAAACTATTTTCAGGTTTTCATGTGGATTTTATTAACTTCTTCTCATATCACAAAACACCAACACCAACACTATTTTTAGCTTCAATATTATGTAGTTTGAAAATGTTAAGAATTAGTTAAAACTAGAATCAAGCTCCTCGTGTTGTGGCGGGGGGGGAAAAATGTACCAAATAATACTAATGTCACACTACCACTAACGACCACCAACATTAAAGTTACAGTGTGTTAATATGAAGAATTATGACTAAAGCGTAAAACATAAAAAATATAACTAAGTAAATCTATGATTCGCACGTTGTGACGAACCCTTCAAAAGGAAAAACGTAAAAATTTTGAACTATGCTCATACATTATGTTGTGTTAACTTATTAAATTTAGAACGAAACGTAAAAATGTTCAATCACACATGCATGTAATGTTGTGTTAACTCACAAAACTTAAAACGAAAGTTAAAACGATGATTTACGAAATATAAAAATATAGAGGAACAAAATTGAAAATATAAATATTGTGAGATTAAATTACAATAGATAAATAGTTTTGGGCAAAAAGTAAAGAAAAACAAATTTGAGAAGTTCAATTGTAAAAAATAAAAAACTTTGTTTTAAAAGTAAACAATTAATTTTTTTTAAAACCCCTATGCATAAGGTACAACACATTATGCATAGAGAAGTTATTAATTAGTAATATATAAAGATACACACTAAGTTAAGGCCACACAACTAAAAACTAATGACCAGACTTAGTATTTTGAACAATGGAACGGATTTAAGTTAACGATAAACAATGAATAGATTTGAGATACAAATAAACAACACGTTTACTCGTTGGACGCTCCCAAACTTGAATTGTGATATAGAGAACACCAAACAATCCCAGTTAGGACTAAAAAGATGACCTTCTAAACAGCCAAGAGTAGGATAGCAATGGACAATTATTACTTAAACGTTTACTCAATTTGTGTATGTTTGTATACCTACTTAATTGATATATGTAGGGGTGTTCATTTTCGGATATCCGAAAATTTCAGATAGTGAATTTCACTATCCGAATCCGAATCCGAAATTCGGATATCCGAAATTTCGGATTCGGATTCGGATATCCATTTGAATATCCGAATTTCAAAAAAAATTATTATTTAATAAATTTTATA